>VWZL01001159.1:170604-194300 GCA_013396915.1 Stercorarius parasiticus
CCCGCCCCCTCCGGGCCCGCTGTACAAGCGGACGCGCCTAGGCCACCCCCTCTTCCTTCCTCGCAGTGGTCCTTCCCAGGAGCTGTTTCTCCTCAGCGGCGCCCGGTGCTTCCGTCTGGCGCGCGGTGGCGGCGGCCTGTGGGTGGAAGGAGCGGAGCCGGGTGGGGGCTAGGCCAGGCCAGGCCACCGTGAGGAGCGAGGGCTGAGCGCGCCGCCTCCCTGGGGCGCTCACTGCGGCCGCATCCTCCGCCAACCATGTCGGCCCTCCCGAAGAGCTATAACCCTTTCGCCGCGGACGACGACGACGAGGAGGCGGCGGCGGCGTGGGGCGGCGGGGAGGCAGCCGGAGCCGGGCGGCAGCGGTACCTGCAGCAGGAGGTGCTGCGCCGCTCCGCCGCCGCCGCCGACAGCACCGCCCGCTCTCTCTCGCTCCTCTACGAGTCGGAGCGGGTTGGGGTCGCTGCCTCCGAGGTGGGTCTCGCGGGCGGCGGGGGGCCGCCGGGGCCTCTCCGGCTGAAACCGCCGGCTGGAGGGCTGTTTTGCCTTTCTTCACCCCGAAAGTCTCCTGAAACATCTTTTTGGAGTCACTGTTTCGGAGACAACATATCCGTCTCTGTTACCGTGGACTGATTTTCTGGGTGGAGAGTTTGAAGAAAAAAAGTCCAGTTAGGCGCTCTCTGTATAATACTGAGAGTTGGACTCGGCTGTGTTTTCAGCGGGTCTTAACAATTCTTACTAAGTCTTATTAATGTCATTTGTACCTATTTTTATCTGACTAAAAAGTTTTCAGCAGTTCTTTTGATTAAATGAAGAGCCTGCCCTGTTACTTGTTTGTGATGTGCTCGCCTCATCCTGATTAATCATTTCCTTCGTTCTTCTGGCCTTGTTTCAGAGTAGAGTTTATATTCGGAGACATCGCTCATAAAGGTCTTGTCCATTGTGTCACCTGCTAATGGCGTGTTTCCTTGAATGTTAGTAATGCGATTGCCTCGGTTACCCCAAGAGCATGGAAGCTGCAGGAGGTGCTTACGCTGAAGGGCGTTCGCAGTGGCACATCTGCAGACTTGCGGGCTTGTGATTTGTTTGCCCAGAAAAACACAAATGAGGAATCAAGAATTTAGGCTTAACACGGGACTTGTGGTAGAACTTGACGTGTATCTGTTTGCTGCTCTATTGAGGGCAAAAAAAAAAAAAGAATATTCAGGTAGAATTCCCCAACATTTAGAGAGAACATGAACTAAAGTTCTTTGTTTTGCACTAGTGTTAGCTGCAGGCAACTTTTCTGACAGAATTAATCTTTGGATTACTTTGGAATTGTGTTTGTGCTGCTGAATTAGAAAATAACGTAACTGTATATATCAAATTTTCTAAATCCTGCACTGTTAATACTTGCTAAAAGATTATTCTTGCAGTATGAAAAAAATCTATTTGCGTTTATTTCCTTTGTTTATTCTGCTTCTAAATCATCAGGATCATCCCAGTAATGTGAAAGTAGTTTCCATTCCCAATGAAGGTGTCATTTACAACTAGAAGTAGTTCTGCTTGCTCATTTCTGTGCCATAAACCTTTGCATTTTCACTACATCACCCGTCTGGTGCCATGCTCATTCCATCAGTATGAGATACAAATGTCAACATGACAAAAGGCCAATACAGAAAATTCCTGGATGCTGTTTGTAGTAGGTGTCAGGAACCTGGCATTGTGTAGTGATCAGGTTTTTATAGCTGATTAGCGCTATGGCTGACTAGCAACTCTTGATTGAAATGCCCTGGAGGAAGAGGTGTGAGTGAAAAAGCTGTATGCCTTTAGAAATAATTTACACGGCTGAAGGAACTCTGTTATTTCTCTTTAGAGTGTCATGTGTTTGATGTTTCAGTTTATCTTGGCTTTACTAGCTTCTCTTTTTCTGTTAATATCTGTTAGGAGCTTGTACGTCAAGGAGAGGCCCTGAAGCGCACAGAACAGATGGTAGATAAAATGGACCAGGACTTGAAGACTAGTCAAAGGCACATAAATAGCATTAAGAGTGTTTGGGGGGGCTTGGTAAACTACTTCAAAGCCAAACCTCCAGAGAGCAAGCCAGAGCAGAATGGAACCCCTGAATATTATGCTAACAGTCGGTAAGTAACATAAATGTTTTACCTGGGCCTTATCTCCCACAACATCTCTGAAACGTCATCAGAAAATCAGAACTTAAAAGATCTGTTGATTCTGTCAAGTAGACTCCTGAGATGGTGTCTAGCTCCCTTTTCCCTTTAACTCTGAGAAAAATATTTTTAGTTTTATTTATATTTGAGGTGGTAAGAATGACTTTGTATTTGTGGGAAATTAATTCCAACAATTACACAAAATCACACAAATAATTCTTCGGAGTCTTCTGAATTACCATGCTTACTTCAATCTTATCAGGAAATCATGATTTGTAGCATTGACATGCTTCCAGTTAAACATTACGTGTATTTCTCTAGCTTCTATTACAAGCTGTAGATAAAAATTAATTGCTGTGAAATTACTGTGGTTTACAGTACTTGCCTTTCTTCAGCTGAGAAATTTATGTAAAGCCTGGTAATGCTACATGGATTGATTTATTCTTTCCCTTCCCACTCCACCGTCCATTAGAGGAGAGGAACAGGTTGTCTCCAAGATGGAAGATACAGTTTTGGTTTTGATATTAAAGTTTCCATACGCTGTTTTCATCACTGAAGCAACCAGCTCTACTTTCACTGAAGGCAAATGCTAATAGCTCATTTTAAAGGAGCATTTTGGATCAGGTCTAAAAAATTTGGTTGTCTTCTATAAATATGACACCTGTTCTTGTTTAACAGATTGAGAATGACACCTATGGTCCATAGGAATGTTTTCTTTTAATTCTCTTTATTACTAGATTAAAAGAAGCAATGATGTCTAGTAAAGAGCAAGAGTCAAAATACCAGGAGAGTCATCCAAATTTAAGGAAGCTGGATAATTCAGGTTTGTTATTTTACACTGAATGTCTGCCATCATGATGAGGTGAACTTGCACGGTGGTGAAGGCAGAGACCCTTCAGCCTGCCCAACTACTGACTTACGTTGCTGCTTAACGTCTGGAGATTTGTATCCCACCCTTCACGCCTTTGAATTCTAGGGAGTTGTTTCCCCTAAAACTCCTTATACTGAAAACATGATTTTTTTTTTTTTAATTGGATACGGCTTTTATTCAGCCCTTCCTGTGGAGTATTTATGCTATATCCACTAAAGAGTTTAAAAGCATACAGTGCTTATGCTTGCACAGAGGAGACTATAGCCAAGAACCCACACAATGTGGGGGCAGCCTTGTCCTATGTTTGCCAAAATGTTAACTTATACATGCAGAGCTTATCCTTTTTAACCATCGTCATAGTTTTCAGATATGCTTTCCTTGTTATTTCAAACATGGAGTATAATCATTCATACTGACGTCATTACTTAATTCACGTATGTTCTCTGTGCAGCGTACATTCTCACAATGCATTAACTTCTGTGGTGATTTTTATGTACAAAGTAACTGTTCCTTCTTAAAGTGAGTTTCAATTATGTAGTTTAGTAGGAGTGAGAAAGCAGCAGGGTATCTTTATAGTTGTAGTTCTCTAAGTAACGAAATGTTTTTTGGTAACATTAATCTCCATTCCACTCCACATATTAAAAGTCTGTCCAATAGAGGGCAGAAATAACTCTCTGGTGGCTTGACCTGGGGAACAGTAACTGCTGGTAGAAGTTACCAACTGGCCTGCTTTGTTTGTTGGGTGGCTGGGTTTTTTTTTTTCCTTTTTTCTTTTAACTACCTAGTAGAACTACAAAAGGCAGCCCAAAAGAGAATAATTGTGGCCTAATTAACTGTTCATCTTGAGGGGTGCCCTATAGGTAGTGGTGTTGGACTATTTTTTATACTCCTGCCAATAGGTTATGTGATTACATGGCAGCTGTGGTCAGACTAATTTTTAATAGCCCTTCTAAAATATTAAAGGCTTTTCTTGCTAGCTTTTTAATTATATAATATTCTGCATTTCATACTCTTAACAGACAATGATTTCAGCAAAGCAGATTTAGTTTCTTCAGTGCAAAGGGATTCCTATCCAAAGAACCAACACCTGCGAGCTTACCACCAGAAAATTGATAACAACTTAGGTGAGTGCAAAAATTGAAGCTGTTAGACGTAATACCATTTTCGATTTTTCGTTCTTAAGCCAGAGAAAATTACTAAGTAATATATTGCCAACAAACACTTTTTCATTTAGTTCACATGTGAAATTTGATAATAATAAAAAAAAAAATCATTGGTTTGTATTCTGCATTTCAAAACTATCTACATGTCAGAAGCCAGCGTTTGATCGAAGCGTATGTTATTTGAATGGTAGAATGCTGTTGGATTTCTATGGGTCAACTACTTGCAAATATTAATAACAAATCTGAGTTAGAAGTGCATCTCATATGAAATCAGTTGGAAACAAACATGCTAGGATGCCTGGAATAATATTCAATCTACTGTGGAAACTGATCGGCTACTGGCGTCAATACTTCCACTCTTCTGTAATATGCTTATGCTTTTGAAATAGTTAAATTTTGAACTGTCCCTGAGTAAAGAGACCAGGGGAAAAAAAAAAAACAGACCAAAAGCACAAGTGCTCTTAGATCATATAGTGACAATAGGAAGAACACTGTTACCAAATGTGAATGTGCTAGCAAATCTCTGTCATTTGAGTGAGGAAATGGCGCTGAAGTATCCCATAACACTTGCACTCCGGATATGAAAATGTTTCTTTGAATCATCCTATAAGTTGAATGCAGTATCACTGGGACAAGCAGATTTATCCATCCATTCTGAAAAATCTTATTAGGCAGGTACTAGTAATATTAATAAGGAAATACTGCTTCACATTGACATCCAGGTTATACCAGTATGGATACTTAGTCTTTTTCTAAAGCTTACCACTTACATTGAAAGATGCATTCAGCTTACCGACCTGACCGTTAAACTCGGATATTAAATTGTACATCAGTTTGGATCCAAAGAATTTGCAACTGCGTGCAGCTTTTGAAATAAACATGTTCTGCAGAAAATAGAAGAATCAAAAGGCATTAAATATTTAATTTGTGAATTTGCTGCATTTCTTTTATTACTTCCCAAAACCATTCAGCTGACTTTCTCTTCTGTTGTTCTGTAGCATATATACAAAGTGCCTCTTTG
Source organism: Stercorarius parasiticus (assembly GCA_013396915.1). Classification (NCBI taxonomy): domain Eukaryota; kingdom Metazoa; phylum Chordata; class Aves; order Charadriiformes; family Stercorariidae; genus Stercorarius; species Stercorarius parasiticus. The sequence goes on from VWZL01001159.1 coordinate 175,807, forward strand.
CTTACATGTGTCACTGTCTAGCTGACTTAGAAAGAAGAGATTGGAAAGAAATCAGAAAGGGATAGATCAAAGAGAAATAATCAAGCATAAGACTTAGTGGAAGCACATTTGTTCTACTCCCAAGCTGTGCAAAACTTACTAGCTTCAGAAGCATTTATACTGATCAATCATGCAATAAAATAGTTTCCTTGTAGCCAAATTAGAAAATCAGAAAATGGGATTTTTCCACCTATGTTGAATAACTCACTGCTTAAATCTTCAGTGTATTGACAGTATCTGCATGAAGTTTAAAGAAAAACAGTTGACGTAGCGAGCATATTGTGCATACTGAGGTGAGAAAAGACGTACCCAATTTTCTATAAAACACACTTAAATAAAAATACATTACAGAGTATGTCATTTTATAAAGATCCAATTTGGTTTTAAGCATTTGTAGTTAACTTGTAATGGAAAAAAGAAAGAAGTGATTATTTCCGGTAGTAATGCAGTAGAAGTGTTAAAGTATCGGTGCTTCCACTGTTTAAGAACACTCAGACTTGAGCAGTTGTAACTAACATTTTCTAACATTTTTGGAGAAGAGGGAATCCTGATAGTGTCTGTTTAAACAGTATGCTTTATACTGCTTTGATTCCTTATGGTCCCTCTCTTCATTGACAGATGAGATGTCTTCTGGGTTGAGTCGTCTGAAAAACCTAGCTCTTGGTCTGCAAACAGAAATAGATGAGCAAGATGATATGCTGGATCGCCTAACAAAAAAAGTAGAGACACTGGACGTCAATATTAAAAGCACTGATAAAAAAGTCCGACAACTTTAAAGAATTTTCTGAATTTTTTTTGTCCAGCATCAGTTCTTCTTGGGTGTCTTAACTGATCTCTTAAAAAAAAAAAATCTTGGACAATATCTGTGTCTCGTTTTTCTGATATGTTATTGATTTTGTTGTCATTAAAATTGCATAATCTTAAATGCAGCATAATACCTTAAATTCCTTCTTAATGTACACGGGAAAAGTGCATGTTGAGTGAAAACTCCCAGCACTTGGTAAAAGCTTTTGTGCTGGATACCCTGCTCAATTGTCTAACTGTGCGTCACATGTGTGGAGGAATTTGCAATCTACAAAGCTTTGGTGTCCTTGGCCTGGGAGCTGTGATGAGAAAAGTAACTGCATTTTGCCTCTGTTTTGGGGAGGGGGCAGGGGAACAGAATGTGCTGCGATGTTCAGAATGAACGTTACTAATTCTGTTTACCTACAGCTATTTTAAATTATGAAAAAATGCCCATTGCCAGCTGTAAAAATAATTCAAAGTGACTGTTCTCTGGCATTTCTGGGGCTTAAGGAACGAACTGTTCTATGGAAGTTGTAAGGTATCAAGGGTGTCATGCAGTAATGATAATATTCTGTGTGTGTTACCTTTCCTGTGATGACTTTTTTTAAATGGTGGAACCATGAACTGGGGTTTTTATGTTTGGGTCACTAAATGCCATCACCTTTATTTTCAGTAAAGATCTCTAAAGGTATCTTATGTTCTGCAGGAAATATTGACAGTGACCCAAAAAGTTTGGGTAACAAAATCAGGACTTAAACATACGTGCTCTTAAAGGTTCTTTTGTAGAAATTGTCACCATCTGGTTTTTTTTTTTTTATTTTCTGCTCTTTCTCAGCTTATTCAGTTAGGTGGTTATTTGAAAAATAGCTTCCATTTCATGGTCTAATATTGCACAAATAGATCATAGGAGATCATTCTTTAGTTTAACATTTATTTCAAATGTGCTTAGGGATTGAGCAGATGCTGTATTTTCCTAGCGAATATGACTGTTTTTAAGAAACTCGGCTATGGTTCACATACTTCTGCATTGGCTTAGCAGGTATGAAAAGTTCCTGCAAATGAAGAGAAGCTCAGAAACATTTTTCAGTCTTCCAGATACAAGTTGGGCCTTCCAATTTGTTTTATTCTATTGTAAGTATCACTGTATCACTCCAGCCTGAAGACATGACAATGAGAACTTGCTGTCTGTCTTGAAAACAAGTAAGTTATTTCAGTTTGGAAGGGTCAAGGGACCTGTGTCAGTATTGCAACACTCGCTATCACAAATGACAGTGAGTGGCTAAGAAGAGAGTGTTACTTTTTTGAGGTGGTGCCACATTACCTTGTGAGTTAAAGGAAGACCTTGGTGTTTAGGGCTATCAAGCTTGTATCCTTCTTGAATATCACATTCATACCCTCCCCTTTTTTCCAAGGGATTTGTTACGTTGAGCTCACTTGCTACAAAGTGCACCCAGTTGTTAAGGAGATAAAAGAAAACTTGAGCCTTTCCTGTTTTACTGTGTCTCCTGAAAGTTCACGTGTAGAAGAATAAAGCACTAAAAAGATACGCTTCTTGGACATAGTATTATGGAAAAAAAAGTATTCCTGGGATTACTACCAAAGTAGAGTTGTGAATTAACTTTAAGGTGAGCCTCTGTTTCCCCTTACGTTACTGATGTCATTGATTTCAGTCCCTAAAAAAAAAATGTTTTGCGGGCAAGAGCTATTGAGTACCTTTAATTGCTTTTTAATTTTCACTTTGTGCCACTTATGCTCATCTGGAACCATAAAAACCTTATTAATATTAATGTATCATCTAATTTTTGGGGTGTATACCATGACTAATGCTCTCTTACTGTTAGAATATTTATGAATGATATGATTTGATGTCTCAAGATGGTTGATAACATTTATTTACTAAATGATGCAATCATTAGTTTTCAAAATGTTAAGTACCTTAATGAAGGAAGATTGAAATTTTAATTATACCTGGTTTAGTTTCTTATTTGACTTTCTCCTTTTAATAAAGAGGGTGAGAAGACTTGTATCTTTTTTCTTATCCCAATGCTGGCTAACAGAAACACTTTCATCTTAGAAAGGATGTATAAATTCTCTCCAGAACAGAATACCAAAAAATGCATAGTAATTAATAACACTTCTTTTAGTGTGAAGTCTGCCTTCACCTGTATGCAACTATTTCACAGCTAAATTTTTTCCAAAGTAAGACTCTGGTAACCAGGGTGTATGCTGAGGCTTTCTCCGCTAAGTTATGGCTAATGGAGGAAAAATGTAGCTGGAGGATCTAGTTGTGTTACATGTAATAAGAAATGTAGAGCTTGAATCTAAACAAAAAATTTTGTTGATTTAAGCATGAAGTGTGTTGCCTTTCTGATGTAAGCTATTCCATTTTTTTAGCCTAAACTATTTCACAAAAGAAACTCAAGTTTTTGGTCAACTGTTTAGTTGTATTAGCCTAATGAAATGTTTACTGCATCCTTGATATCTTTGATGGCCTTAAAAACATGTGCAGGGAAGAGGAATTAAGAAAAAAATAAATCCCTGTTTCTGCTTTGAGAACCTCATGATCCAGGCAGACTAGAAAACCAGGATCTCAGCCATGTGGAAGTTATGCAGAGGTCTGACTTCTCATCTCTTCTAACAGTCCCATTCGCTGTCTCAGTAACGTATGTCTCTGTTTGCTTAGGCTTTCCTGCTCTATTTATTATTTTTGGTTTGGTTTTTTTAATGGCCTTGTTTTAAAGAATCATTTCCCACATTGGATTTCTTTTTTTTGAAAGGGGGGGGGGGAAGGTTGTGCATGGGTATAAATGAATTTCTGCTATAAACTGAATTCCCTTTCTCAGCTTTCATACAGATGCTTTATTCTGATAACTTAAGTCTAACTGACGTGAGGACACAACACTATTTTGTAACAGTGGTGAATTTTTTTTGCTTGTTAGAACAACTTTCCATCCTGCAGAAAGGGGAAACTTAAAGGAAAAACAACACATGATTTTTGCTTTTCCAGGAAATGTCATTTTGCATGTGTTATGAAGGACTTACTTCAGTAGCTTTTCTTACTATTTCCTGAGCTAGAGCTTTTATTTCTTCTTTGAAACTGTTGAAAAAACTTACCTTGTGTAGGGTATAGGACTTTCAGAAGAAATTTAATTTGCACTCAAGTGTACTTTGATAAGTTAAATAATTTTGCATAAATACTCATGTTAGCAAAGAAACTGGTGTCCTTGCAGCAAAATAACTCTAGTTAGTTTTATTTCTATTGGCTTGAGTAGAAGTTTAATAAAAAAATATTGAAATCTTCTTTCTAGAAGGCGATTTTCTTGCTTCTTAAAAAGTTTGCTAATAAATCTTGAAGAGGTTTTAAACACTGGGAAGTAGCATACCCTTCATAACATAGATATGAGAAGACATAGCAAGGAAAAAAAAAAGTGGGAATAATCAGTATCTGACTACTAGATTCCTAGGTATATTTGATTTTTAAACTTTCTGAGCATTGAATTAAATACTTGTAACAAATGATGCATAGCTGAATTTTAATGTGTACTACAAAGATTTGTTGCTGTGCTGAACTCTATTGGCCTACTGAAATTGTTGGGACGCTATATGGTGTCAGGTTGGGGTTTCTTTTTTTTAATATGTGAAATTTATCCGAAATATTTTGCTGCCTCGTAGTTTTTGTGATGTCATTTGTTAAATGGTGAAATAGAAGACACTTTCCAACCACTCAGCCTTCTGAACAAGCAGATTTTTGTAGGCATTTTTATAAGCATAACATCATATGGAGGATATGTGTTAATTTTGAATTTGAAATATATGGGGCTTAATTTTCAGAATCACAGGTAGTGATTATCTGTGTCTATAGCTTTTTAAACAGTACTTTAATTCTGTGCCACTGTGGTATAACATGTTTTATACAAGTCAAATGGGACATACCTTTGTCTTTTATTCTAATGCTAAATTGGACTGTAGTTCAGCAATTTAGGAGACTGAATGAAATGAATGTTGAATGGTAAGAGGGTCAATAAAGGTGCTTATTGTTAATGGAGAGTTTTTTCATTTATTTCCCAAAATTCTTTGATTACAATTTAATTGACACGTCTTTCCCACAATAAGATCTGTTAAAATGCTGGACCTACTCTGTAAAGTTTGTGCCAGAATGGAAATAAGTTTGCAGCTGGTGAGTTTTGTTTTCTGAGAATAAAAAGAGGGTATTGTGTTTCTACTTGACTCTTGAGTAGATTCTTCTAGATCCTGACAGCGCAATGCAAACGGTCATTTCTTTTTGCAAAACTCTTAACTTGTGCTGATAAAATATTTCAAGATGTTGCTTGAAAAGTAATCTTGCTATAGTGCTTAGTATTATCAGGAATAGCATAGACTGGCTGTATGTGTGAACAAAGCAGGCGGAACAGGAGTAAGGCAAAAAAAAGTACCATCTTGAAAACTTAAAACCAACAGGTATGTAATACTCCCTTGTGGTCCCAAACTTGGTGATGGCAGAAAACTTCAGAACATCCTGACCCTCAGTTAGGTTCTTATCTGTATATGAAGGGAGGAACTTGGCTTCTGAAATTTTTTTTTTTAGTAGAGTTTAATTTTGTTTGATACCATAAAGCAGAGATTTGGAAGTGGTATTACAAAAGCTCTGAAAAGGGAAACTGAATATGCTAGAGAAAGATTGACAGGGTTTTTTTAAGATTCAGATAACTTTGTTTTGCTGCCTTTGTGCTAGGAGTTCTTCAACAAATGGGAACTGGGAGCTCTTCCATCTCTGCACTTTGTTGTTGCATATAGAAAAACCAAAATAGTGTGAAGAGCGCAGTGGAATTTGTCAGGGAATGGAGCAGTGCAGTGGATTCAGGATCTCTGCTGGGAATATTGTTAGCTTGCTCTGGTTGCGCGGTGAATCAGTTTCTGAGTCTTAGATGGGCGAGCATTTCCCACCGGTCTGCTCGTTTATGGCTGGTCAGGCACTTCAACTCTTGTGTTTTCTCAAGGGCTTCCTTGATACAAGTCAGTCCCTGCCTTTCTGGGAAGTGGAAGAGGGAAGGGGAGGTAAAAGTTGCTGGTTGAAGTATGTAAAACCTGGCAGACCGGGCCCCCCGTGCTCCTGCCTGCCTCTCTCCCTTTTCCCTGCTTCTGAAAAGAGGTTTGGTTTTAGAAGGGAGATCTACAATTTTTTTGTTTTGGTAGGAGGTTGGTTGGTTTGTTTGCTTCCAAATAAATATATTACATGTTCCTGAAATGGGAAAATATGAGGAACAACTGCACTGGGGCGAGGGCTGAAGGCTCAGTAGGGCTCACTTGAAAGAAAGCAGGGAGGGGCCCCCAGAGCAGACAGACTGCTGAATCGGGAAGATCCCTGAATGCCAGGCAGGGTTTTCTAAATACAGTGACTTTGGAGCCCTGCCTCAGCTATAAAAAGTCTAGATGGATTGTGACTTTGCTGTTGGTGAGGCAGAGCCTTCTAGAAAATGGGCTTTCGGCTTGAGCTGTGGAAATTTCGGGGGAAAACAATGGACCTCCTTGACATCTTCATTTTAGATGACCCTTCTTTTTCCTCCATGTTAATTGTAAATCTGTTCTTTCTGTTAATGGATAGCAGTCATTTGCCAGCAGCGAGCTTTGCCTGCAGATCAGTGCTCTGAAAAGCCGCTAGAATTTGTTCCTTGGAAGAAGCAGCCTTTGCCCAGCTCCAGTGTGTCTCGCAGCCTTCAGGGTCAGCTAGGGCAGCGAGAGAATGAAGTGTGCCACCAAGGCCACGCTGTATGTATTAACCCTTCAGCGCAGAAAGGAAACGATACAGTTTGAATGTGTATGTCAGGTGCTGACAGCCCTAGAGAGTGGGAGACTGCCCAAAAAGTTTATAAATTTAAGAACAGGCATGTTAGAGCTGTTGAGAAAAATTACACAGTTTAGTTATTTTCCTTTGGTTTTACTCAAGAAAATTTCTTACTGCCATTACATATTTTGTAAAATAGGTAAAGTCTAGGCTCTTTATTCCTGACTTCTAGTCTCTCTCTATATTAAATCAAATTATTAATCAGTTTGCTTTGTCTCTCTGCACATTTCCTATGTCTTTCCCAGTTTCTTCCTTGCTCTTCCTTTAAATTTACCCACTCTCCATCCTGTGGGAAAGAAATAGTTAACGGAAGAGCTTTTCTTCAGTATGCTCTCATGAATGTATTAATTTGCCGGTCCTAATTGAGTTCAGATTATGTAGCTACTAAAATCTGACTTGCTTGCCCTATGTTTTGATCCCCAGATTTCTCTTAGAATTTCTGTGCAACCCCAGTGGTTTTTTCCATGTAATGTTTGTTGCCTAGATGGTGTTTACGCTGGCTAGCGTGTTTGGGTGCCTTTGAAAATTCCTGCAGGAATTCCCTTGTGTGAAGCAACTGAAAAGGGTGGTGATGCGCTCTGCTCATGGCTTCCAGTAAGATCCACAGTAATGCCAGTACTAAGTTACTGCATACCAACACTTGGAATGTCAGATCTTCATAGTCTTAACTTTATTGCCTTATTTTCACCATTGCCTTGTGTCTGGATTGGCCAATCTGTTTACATCTCTGCCCACTGGTCCTCTTGGATGATGATGACAGAATATTCCTTCCTCCTTTGATTGAAGTCTAGGCAGAGAGGCAGCCAAGAAATCCAGCGGTGTGATGTAAATAGTAAGGTTACAGAATTGTCATGTAAGAAAGCAAAGGCTAAGACCCGATTGCATCCACATGCCTATGGAGAAAGTTTTGCAAGGGAGGGAAAGCATCAGCCTGTATTTTTCCTACTGCAGTAACGCATGCAGGATGACCAGGACTGAATGTCCAAGGACTTGTTACTTGTAACTGGACTTTTGTGGAAAGCCAAGAATTCTTAAAAGGCAGGAATTTTATGGAGACTATGACAATTCCAGATTCAACGTTCTGCAGCCTTCTGCCCTGAAAATATTTAAGCTGTTAACAACACTGCAGAGGAGACCTGCGAGTCATTTTATCTGCTTCATCGTACATTGCTGTGTTATAGACTGTTGACACTTATGGCATTTATTTTTATTCCCAAAGCTGCATGCAGTAATATAGTATAGACAGGAGCTAGCAGCATTTGCGGGTGCTAGTCCTCAGTCCCCGCCTTTGGGATTCTCCCCACCTTGCCACAAGTGCTCAGAATGGCAATGCGAGCACCGTCAGGGACGATGCTGCAGCCTGCTCTGCCGTGGCCAGCCTGCCGGCTGCCACCTCTCACCTCTCCTCCATGTACTCTGTGTTCAGTTGTGACTGAGCCAGATAGAAAATATTAATTAGAACATACTGTATCACGATATGGAGAGCAGGATGTTCTTTCCTAAATGACATAGTTGCAATAATTCAGTGATAGGTTAATTTTGGTTGGTACGTGTTTAGCAAGATCTAAGGAACTAAAACTGAACTGCACCATTACGCAAAGTGCAGGTGAGAAAACTACCTCGTTGGGATCCTGTTATCAATGCACCAACCTCGTTAAGCCAGAGAACAGCTCTAGCGTGCTACAAACTGGCATTTGTGGCACAGCAAAAGTAGCCTTGTTCTCAAAAAGACATAAAAATGGCCTTCTAGATAGAAAAGTGCTTTAGCGGATATGCTTTCTCCCTCTTCTAATTAGGTGGCAGAGTCTTCCCAGTTGAGCAAAAATATCATGGGGACCTCTGTGCTGAACTACAGCAGAAAATATTAAACAGATTCCTCTGCTTTTCATGCACGCACTTCCTCTTAATGCTCACTCGTATTTAATCAGGGGAATATCCTCCCATACCAGTACTGTTTGCAAAAGTCCATATAAGTTGTAGTCCAGCTCCTCCGTCTGATCTTTCATCACTACGGACTTTGAAAAGTTTTTATTTTCCTTAGGCATATCCCTCAGCAATTTCCTGTGCCATCCAATTAATGCGTTCATTATTGAAATTTGTGATTTAATAACTTCCTGGCACAATGATTCCAAAACGTGGGAGGAAAAATGGTGAAGGATTTTTTCCATCTCCAGGTGTTTGTTTTATTGCCTGAATCCTTGTTCTTGACCCTTTTGAATGGTTTTTTGTCGAGTTCCATTTCAGCTGCTTGTCCAGCGCAGTGTGTGAGAAAGATGGTGTGGTTGGACTGTCACCCTTGCAGCTGAAGGTGGTGGGAAGGACACTCATTCTCAGGAATCTGATGTACCTGACTGCTCTAGCATTTCTAGCTTTGAATTTTTGGAGCCATTTCCCTTTCCACAATCTCCTTAAGCTAAATAAACACTTTTTTCAATTGCCCGCTTTACTAATCTGTGTTTGAAATGCAATATTGAGGCCTCATTCCCCACTCAAGCTGACACACAGTGTGCCAGGAGCCGGAGGGCTTGCCCTGTGCCCAAGCCAGGTAAGACAAAGCACAACCAAAGCAGCTCTTCGCCAAGGGACACAGCGGCACGTTGCTGCTATCGCTGGACACCAGTCGCCCAGGGCAACGACAGAGCAGCAGGGTTTGGGTACATTTGAACGCAAGAAGCTAGAGTCTTAATTGAAGAATGTACTCAAGAAATAGGCACATATTTATGTTGAGGGTCACATTAAAACCAATAAGCATCCTTGTATCTTTGCAGTTAGGCACATGTAGATGTATTGCCAAGTCAGTTGGGCTGTGTTAATGATCTGCATGGATCTCCAGGGAATGTCTCTGCTTATCCAGGTGTCTCAAGTGTCAGGGTTATCAAGCCAATTCCTGTAAGAACAATTTTCATCTGGTATTTCAGAGAATCATTAATTGTGACTTATCCTTCCTTGAGTTAGTGATAAATAATGGAATTAGATAACATTTGAAGAGACATTTGTTAAGCCTCTACAACCTTGTTACATACCTGCCCAAAAGTATTTAAAATGAGCAGTCATAAGAAAAGGAAGAGAACTTCTGATGACAGTCTCGAATGCTCTGGTCTTTAATTGTTCAGTCATCTGTAGGCCATGTAGTAAAACATAATGTAGTTTTATTTTGACTCTCATCAACTGCTTTGCTGTTTTAGTACCTCTGTCTGTAGTATGGAGTGACTGGAAGATTGCCACGTGAAGGGAAGTCTGTGTGTGAACAGCCGGGAGGGATAATATGTAAATCTGGTGGAAAGAGGCCATTAAAGGCAGTGTTGAGATATAATGGAAAATAGACAACATTGAGCCTCATCAGAAATATCAACATAAACAGCAGCCACTGTATGATGTCTCTGAAGTGAACTTTGTTGCTTTAAATAACTGCATTCTACAGAAAACAGATGGGTTATGAAATCTGGGAGCATACTTCCAGAAAACAGTTTGGTCTTCAGGAACATGTCCATGTTGATGTTCAGCATATCCTACTGGCACAAAGGGACACAAGGCTGCTTCTCCCTGCTGTTGTATTTACATAATACAGCAAGGAGCTGGGAAGTTGGATTACATGCAAGCCGAATATAGCTGAAAATAATACGACTGCATGTCGTATGTAACTATGAATGGAGATGAATAGAGAGGAAGTGATATCTGAGATAAGCAGTATAATAAATGCTGCCTTGTTGCTTCGTAACCCAACAGCTGAGGAGCTAACACACCAGTGAAACAAATCAGGAAGCCCTGGCTAACCAGAGGGACGATGCCGATAGCTTAACAGACTCTTGGTACCACCAGCAAATCCAACTGCATCATTTTTTGACAAGAGTGGATTGACTGGGAAGTGACAGACCATTCCAAAATGTTTAACTTCATATTACAAATGAGGATGGATTCAGGCTGTAGTTTAATGCTATGGCCTATACTTGACTATCTTTGTTTTGGAATAATTGATCAAAAAGCTCAAGACAGTTCCCTGTATTCTACCAGACATTTATGCAGCCATTTGCTTGCTTGCTTTGCAAATGAATATGATCAGTCACAGCCCAGACATAGCAAATCAAGCTCCTGTTTGCAGACACAAACTTGGCAATATGCATTAACTGAACACAGTTCTTGCATCAGGCAACACATCATGTGCTGTCTGTGTCACATTCTAAACTACAAGAGAAACATGCAGATATTTAAGGACCTTTGGGAGGGCCCATGAAAGTGGTTATTTCTCAACAGTAAACTTGTTTCTTTCAGTTCTTTAGTTCTCCTCTTCCAGCATAACCAAAGAAACGAAAGAAAAGCTGCTCATTGTTCTTAACAGTTATGTTTCAGTCTTCATGAAATAGAAATGGATAGAAACACACAAAGACAACCCACATCTGACGTGGTCTGGCTCCAGAGCCTTACTTGATCCAGAATTTTAGATACGTTTACACTAGGCTCTGGTTGAGTGGGAGCAAATAACTTGTGGAGAGCTAGGATGGAAGAGGGAAAACTCTGACACTGGGACTAGAAATCATTCCTTTGCTTCTTGAATGCAATATTGCGTGGTGCAGAAAGAGGGAGGCAACTAAAAGCTTCTGCATAACTGGACCTCCACACATTCTTTTTGAAATTAATACTTTATTAGATCTCATTTTTCCATGATGAGGACCAAAAATCTGCACAGAAATGTAACCACGAAATGCTAAATAAATGGTTTAACTTGAACTTTGTATGCTTCCCTTTCATTTTTGTGTTTGCTAAGGATGCTCTATGTATCTGGAACAGCACAGTTTGCCAAAAACTGATATCACTTTTTTTATGTTGCAGGGCACATCTCAGGCCTTTAGAAAAGTAGGAAGTACCAAATACTCTTTAAAGTCAGGAAGATCTTTCTAAAAGACAGGTATTTCTAAACAGATTACCTATACTTTAAAAAGCTAGGATTGTAAATTCCCTCTGGTGCTTGTTAAGGCTGCCTCTGCACAAGAGGTTTTTATTTAACATCCCTCATACAAGTAGGATCGATTACACTGAAAGCACTGGCATAAAGGGGCACAGCTGTCTTAATCTTGCATCATTTAAACTCATTCTAGTGACAGGGTAGCAAAAGTGCTTATATATTGCTTCTGCTAGCATTGGTAGGAATTTGTTGACATTTCATTATGAGGACTTTGAGAATGTAAGTCTGTGCTTACCTACATTTTATGCTAGCTCAGCCATCTTGCTTGTTATTTTCTCAAAAATCTAAAAGGTAGCAAACATATGGTTGTTGAACCTCTCCAGGAAACACCTTTGTGTTGTGTTTGTGCCTTGAAAATTCTAGTTAAGACTGACGTTCCAGAACAGCCAGTCTGTTACATTCAGGTTATATATGTCATCAAGAAACATGAAATGCAGAGAACTTCCATTAAAACCTGTTCCACAAACAATTCAAGAGAGAGGAAGACAAGGGTGAGTAAGCAAATGAGGATGACTTTTATCTTCAGCTTCCTGAAATCCTACAAGCTGACAAAAAAAAAACCCCAAACCAAAAAACAATCGAACTAAATCTAGGGCCTGTGTGTTACATAAAATAGCATTACATGGTCTAATAAAAACCTGTTTTTGAAGGGGAGAACACAGTTCAGGAAATAATGGTGTTTTCAGGAGGGGATTTCTGAACCTATCTTTAAAGTTAATGCGGACATAGGTACAGATTCATACACAAGCAGGAGTCTGGGCATAAAGAAACGGGACAAAAATACTTAATGAACAAAACAACTAATTCAAGAAGGTGCACGCCTTGGCTAAATATTTTTTCTCCCCATGATTTGGGCTGACTGCTTCATAGGTTTGCCAATAAGGGCTGAACACCTGCTTCAGCCATTCCTTCTAAATAAAAGTCTCTCTCTGCTCTCTGGCTGCCTATTTTCATGAAACTTGCAGAAATCTAGTATCTTTGAGCTTATTCCTCTCATCACATATGGATGAATTTGGCCAATGATCTTAAAACTTACTATGGTGGGGAAAAGGAAATGGGCAAACATAGGGAAAACATAGTCATAAAAGACTTGTTTCCTTCTGGGGATGGGGGGAATTCGTAGCTTATGAAAGTAGAGAGTGCTTCTTTCCAGGATTAAGAGAAGGGGAAATATACTGTAAAGGCCCTATAGCAAATTAAAAGTCTGTTTACCATCTGCATGATTTATTACTACACTTTAAAACATAATGGGGTTTCTGCTTTTCTTGGTTTCATTCTATTCCCTGGGTAGTAGTATAATGTTAAGAAAATGAGCACTGAGGTTTCCCTGTCAAGGGTCTATTTCAAAGGAAATAACTAAAAGGCCCTAACAGTCAATATATTCAGCATTTCCCAAATCACCCTGTTAATCTGCAATTAGAAAACACTGGTTCATTCAGTCTTGCCATAGGACAGAACTAATAACCAGGAGACTGAAGACCACTTCAGGTCCTTTCCAGCCTTTTATTCTCGCATCCTATTTATGCACACATACTAGTTATGCTCCTAAATGGTCTCTAACCATTCAGACCATTTAGGCTAAGATTTTACCTGGTCTATTTATAAGTGTAGCTTGGTTTCCTTACATTCCACAACTAGTGAAATTAGCAATAGGTGCACACTTGATTTATATTAGCTATCTCATTTCTTTCCATGAGTTCTGTTTTCAAAGAACAGGTTCACCCTCTATCCACTTGATGGATGAACTGCCAGAGAAAACATTCTGGAGGAATTCAGCTTCTAAAAAGGCTGACGTAGCAAGCAGCCCTGACCCATCTGTCATGATTTTGAAGACAAACGTTGACTCCCATGCCTTTTATTCGGCTTTGTGTCACTGACCAGTAGACCTCTGTTTTTACAAGGTTGGTCTGGAAGAGTTGCAATTTCAGCTAATATACTGCCGTGAAAGTAATTCAGCATCTGTGCTGCAAACCTCGGAGAACACCGGTGTCCCCAGAAGAAGCAAACGACTATACGAATGCACAGAGAGCATGAATGTCACCACACTGCACGAAGAGAAACAGAAATGGCTTCTTTAACTGGAAATGCTTCTGGGAGGAAAGACAGGCATATTGTTTGCAAGTTACAAGTAAATTACGTATCACGGCATTAGCTCTGTGGGGAATCTAAAGACCTCCAGCCTGCACTGCTACTGCCTCTAGACACTTCTGTTCATTTTGACATTAAATGCCATCAGAATCTATCATCTCCAGCAGAGCTTTCCACGCACAGGGAATACAGGATGGGGTTTCCCAGACCAAACTAAATTCATAAAGTGACCTTTATCAAGAACGTGTCAGGAGTTAAATCCACCGTAACAGGCGATTTCCTTTAAATGCTATGTGTACAACAATATTCTCCTGCCAGAGAATGAACTAGAGGGAATTTAAACATTAAACAGTTACACATTAAACAACTGTGCAACAGAATCTTTACATTTCAAGTAATTTCTTCAAAAACAATACATTTACAATTTTTACCTGTCTGCTCTCAGGAGCTTGCGCAATGATTTAGAAAAACCACAGAAGAAACTCATCCAGAGTCTCAGAGTGCTTCATATGACCCAGAGTTGTGCATTCAGTAAGAAGAACAGATGGGAAAAGGAGAATTGAATTCCAGAGGAGAAGAACGTTATTTGAATGGAAGTTTGCACTAAAATGGAGAATGATTGCAGGACATGCACAAGGAGTCAGTTCTGGATGGAAGATGAGGAGAGGAGACAGTTCTTGACTCAGCAGTGAGGAACCTGCTGGAAGAAGAGAGGAAAGACAGATGGGAGGAAAGGGGAGGGCTCCACCGTCTCCAGGAGACAAGTTGGAAAAAAGTCCAAGGAGTGAGGGTGTGGTTTGAAAAACAGGGAGTACAATTTCAAACTGGATCCTGAAGAAATAGGGCAGTCAGTGAGCGCCTTGAGATGCATGAAATGTCAATTTTCTCTGTGAGAGATGAAATCAGAACTTCTGGAGTTGTCGTGATGCTCTGTCTTTGCTGTACCACATCTCCCTGCTGTGACCGCTGATACAGCATTTGTAAGGTTTGAGTTTATCTGTTAGGCAAACACTGACACTCAGACAGTGACAGTCAGCATACAGCTGGGAACAGATGCGGATCAAGCATTCTGTGTTCAGTGCTGTGCCACACGCATCAGACCTACGGCAGTTTGTAGTGGTCAGCGGCAAGGACGTGCAAGTCCAACTCACAGACTCCCTGTCATCTGGAGCTTTACTTGTTCACACTCAGGCAGGTCTCCTGCTCTCAGTAAGTGGATGCTCTCTCATATAGGCCAGAATATGTGCTAGTGCTTTTTCTTTTTTTTTAATCAAAATAGTAAAGTGGCCAAACATTTGCAAATGGAACACTTTTGTAGTTAAATGATGATTTGAACTGATGTTGTTCAGTTCCAAGACTCCAAGAGGAAAACTTAAGCGAAATGCACATTGCTTTTCCAGTGAGACTTCCTTGGCTGATTCTGTGGGAAGAAGACTAGGAACGTGCACAATACATGTAACATTTTTCCATGTTAATAACAGCCCCTCCAAGGCAAAAATGCATCTCTTCTTAGGGCTGTTCTCAAATACTGAAAAAGAGCATCAGGCTGCCATCCATAGAAGGAGCCAGAAAACCAAACATCTGGAGGACAGCAACCTCTGAAAAAATAGGGAAACATTTACCAGGAGCTTTTCCATTTGCGTTGTTAAAGGATTGCTAGGGATTACACCCTTCTCAGCTGCTAAATGCTGTAGCTTTGCCTTTTGTAAAGGAGCAAGAGAGTAGCAGTTAGCTAATCAGAGGGGTACTAGCACAGCAAGCAATTAGAGACTTGAGACCCTCTACATTTCCTTTTAATAGACTATAGACTGTAGGAGAAATACCTCAAATAAGGCCAGTAGTGCCTCTCCATTGAGAGATCCCAAAATAAATATAGAAGACAGGGTTAAAAGACGCAGCTAAAACATCCATGCACACGGATGACTGTACAGAGGTCAGTTTCTTTAGCTACAGAAGCTCAGCTAGTTGCTGAGAAAAGATGGCAAAATGCTTTTCCCACTTTTTTGATTGTGTCAAAATTTCAAACACTATCAGCGAGCTCTTAGAACTGATCATGCTTGCGAAGAAACTAACCCTTGCCAGGTGTTAAAAAGAAGAAATATTTAAACACAGAGCAGCGTAAAGAAGGTACAAATGAGAAAGACATCAGGAGACAAAAGTGTGGCAAAGCACTTTAGCATAAAGGGAGATGCTTTTTTTACTATAGAAATTATGGGATGTTGTAATTAGGATCTGGCCAGCTGGGAGTGGGCATGAAGCATTATATTATTAAAACTGGATTGAAGAAATATAACAGACCTTTAATTTTAATTATACTTTAAAAGAGCCTTGATTTCCTTGCCAGTGATCTCTCTCGTTCATGTCAGCAGTTTAGTGCCAGACTACTAAGAGTGACTGCACACAGTACACAGTGATTTTTGTGCATTTGTAATTCTTGCTAATAAAAATATGTCAGAGACAGAACTGTTGTTTCTTTCCTTTGTCACAATTTTCTTTAAAATATAAAGTATATAAAAATATGTTATCCTAGAATGATGTACATTACTTAAGAGGTCCTACTTCATTTGTGAAATAAATGATGGAAGTCTGTGGCTCGTTTTTTTAAAACAAAGCTAGTTAGCTATAAATTAGAAATCCAAAGCTAGCAATTGGAGCTCAGGCTATAAATAATTAGCATCCATAAAGTAACTGTGAAGGAGAGCAGTTGACAAAGGAAAACACAAAACAAGTTCGTTATACCAAAATGGGCTGGTTACAGATCATGTCGACATCCCACCGATGGTCCTGCCTCTGCAGCACCGTTGCCTTGCCCACATTTAAAAATTGATATAGCTAACCCACCGTAAACAAGCTGCTACTAACAAACCTATGGAGTAGATGCTACTTGTGGGAAAGTAACGAAGATCGGTGAGGAGGGTTGTAAATATGCTCAAGTGACTCGCACCTGGGGTGCTGGGAAACACATATCTCACACTAATTTTTCAGTCTTATGTGCTTGCTAGTAGAACATCTGCACTTAGATAACGTAAGTCTCTGATGGACTCAGGGACACCTTATCTAGCTGCTTCAGAATCCTGCCCAAAGCACACTGGGAAAACTATGCCTGCTTGAACCCTTGAAATACTGGCAAGAACAGGGAGTCTGTGCGCTCTCACTCTCTCGCTAGCAAGGACTCTCTTGCTAATAAGGACTCCCTCTTGCTCAACTGTGCCTGTGTCCCCTACTTGCGTGTCCCTGCTAGGGTGATGCTTCAGAGATTCCCCGATCCGTGAGGTATCAAGATTAAATTTGTTCTTTGCCTTTCATCCGTGGTTTTGTGGTTGTTCCTGCATCCTGCCTGCATCGGCTCACACACTCAAACCGCTTTTGAGACCATGTAAAGAAAACTTGTCTCCACCTCAGCTCCATTTGTGCTTGCTTTTGAGAGAACAGACCTTGGTGCCTAACCCCAATCGTGAGTCCTCCAGGGAGAGCTACAGATCCTAGATTTCCTGGGGGGTAGGGCTTTGGCAGCACCTCAGTCCCAGCACCTCCTACCACCTGTTCAGTGGGCTGTTCGGGGACTGGGTTTCCTCAGTCCATCTGCAGACCTTCAGATCTCCCACACACGACAAAGGGGTCCCCGTGGCTGCAGCCTGTGATTGCACGCGCCAGTCAGAACCAAGGTGTCCAGCAGAGTCATGCCTACGATTCCTTTGCAAACCTAACCCAGTTTCGGTAATTGCCAGTTCCACGTATTAAAAATGGATGAGGTTAAGTAAAAATAACAAGGTTTTAAATTGTAATATATTTGGAATTGGTTTAATCTGCCTTCTGGTTTTGAGTCTTCAGGGGTCTCTTGTTCAGCTTTTCTTTGTAAGTCACAGCACGAGAAACTCATTTATAACAAATTAAATCAGAGATTCTCCTGTAATCTTGTGTTTCCCAGAGCTGGGCTCTCTGGGAAAATGTGAACACCACAATGCTCCAGATAAAACTGCTGGAGCTAGCAACACCGCAGCAATCTGTTTCCACCTTGAAGGATTACTGCAATTTAGGAAAAACATAATAGCAGTAACATTACCTTCACCTCCCCCATCTGATGCTAATGGCCTGACTAGGAGGGAGGGTGAAAAAACAAGGTGTTGATATACCTCTTGCATGTTGGACCCCACACTCGTTTAATAACTTTCCAATTTATGATGTCAGCTCTTCAGGGAAAGGAGCCCTATTTCCACTTAGAAATTCAACAGGGCAGAACAGCAGGATGGCTTTTCAAATATACCTGATAACAGTCATAAAACTCCTCACCCACCTTCGGGCACGGCAATAGGTAGCAAAGCCCATATGCTGGCAGCATCTTTCGGTGGGCCAAGGGCAGTGGGCAGCCACGTCGTCTGACCGAGCACTGGCTGAGCCCCTTGGGGCTCACAGGGGTCACTGAGACGTGGTGGCTGCCCTGGCCCTTCTGCACCCATCTGGGGACCCTGACTGTCAAAGGCCATAAGTGCCTCTGCTCCCCTGCGGCCAGGCCGCGGGCCCGCAGGCAGGAGGAGCGGGTCTGCTCCCGGCCTTCAGTGCCCACCAAGGGCCACAGCCAGGCGGCGGGGCGGCACCGCGGAGCCCCTCACCCATGGCGGGAGCCTCGCAGCCCTGAAGTGGACATGACGCCCGGCACCGGCGCCCCTGCCCTGAGGAAAGGCAGAAGGGAACCATACGAACCGCAACACCCCCCCCACCGCCGGCGGAGCTTGGGAGGGGGTCGGGTCACGTGAGCGTTTGTGGCAGCGGCGGAAGGAT
>VWZL01001159.1:194365-237758 GCA_013396915.1 Stercorarius parasiticus
TCTCCTCCCTTCCCCTCCTCCCTGCCGCCGAGTGGGGTGCAGCGGCGCCCGCCCTGCTGCCGCCGCCGGCCCCCGCCCCGCGCCCTGTCTCGGGGAGCTCGCCCCCAGCCATGGCTCAGATACTGCCTNTCCGGTGTGGAGCCGCCGTCCCGCTGGGCGCCGCGGGAAGGCGCGCGGGGCCGGGCCCGACCCCGGTGCGGGCTCCCGCGCTGCCGCCTCCCTCCGTCCGTCCATCCCTCGGGCTGCCTCTCCGCGGAGTGCCCGCGATTTGTGCAGAGTCACTCGCCGCCTGAGGGACCTCCCGCTCTGGGGAGGTGCCGGGCCGGGGCTGGGCTGCTCGCCCCGGCCACAGCGGGAGCTCCCCCGCCTCAGTTCAGGTGGGTGCCTTAATCTTTGAGAGGGATCGAGGCTTCTCTCGTTTACCTAAACGACCATCAGCATCCGGATCGCGGAGGTTCATGGGGACGTCTTTCTGTGCAGCTGCCAACTGGGAGGAAATTGGTGAGATGAGGTGCAAGAAAGCATTTGGACTTGGAAGCTGCACAGCCTCTGCCCCTCTTTCCAAATGTAACAATATTAAAAACCCCCATCCCTAAAAATGTCATAGTTCTGTTCTTCATAGCCTGTGAAAACCATAATGCCAGTGTTGGAAAAGATCCATGACTAATGGATGCAGCACAGACAAACCGGTTTATCTGTTTCCTTGTGAACTGGTGATGAGGGAGGGTTGTAAATGGAGTGAGAGAACACCGGTCTCTGAACATGCAGTTTGAGGTAGGAATTAAAGGAATTTGCTAAATGAATGAGAGAACAGGAAGTGGACTTGGCAAGTCATCCTTCTGTCTCTGTACCGCCCCTTTCTGTCAAATCAGGCATCCATTTCAAAAGATGAACAGGGTATCATCCATCAGTGTGGACTTTGTGCCACTTCAGGCATTTCAGCTTGGGAAATGGTTATTGCCACTTGCAGCTTCCTTTGGGAAGCGTTTTTCTGCTTGACTGGAAGAACTGCCTTGCTCACTCCGGAATGAGCCTTAGAGTGAAATAACAGTAATAGGGCTAGCAGACTCCAGAAATGTCTAATCTCCTTGCACAAGGGAGCAGACACACCTGTCTCCTCAGAGTTGACATGGATTAAGAGTTTAACATAGCAAAGAATTATACTGTCACTCCCCCCACCCCCCTCCCCACCAATGTCCAGTATAGCAGTGATTGTAGTAACATCCAATGAATCCCAAAGAGCTACAGTACAGCTGTCTGAGTAAGAAACTTGGGATCAAAGTGTTTTTGATGTCAGATTCTCCTTAGAAGCATGTGGTTCTTCCAATTTAAAACTAGCAAACATAACCACTCCTGCTGGTTGTGTTTGAGCTATACAATAATGATGAGAGAATATCACACTTAGTATGTCGTAGGTGTATTGTGCTGCTTTGCTTATTAAATGACTGTTTCTGTGAGGGCTGGCATTGTGTGTCTTGCAACATTGCCAATATTAGCATTGTGGGACTTCTGTTTTGGGTGGGGGGCTAGCAGCTTCTCAAGGGATTTGTACTGAAGTCATATTCTATTTTGTGCTGCCACCTGCTTTTGCTCTTAAATGATTTGATCTAGAGCTGGGCTTGAGGGACTTTTCCCAGCGTGGAGGCTGCAGAGAGGAGCAGGGGAAACCTTGGGACCCCTGCTGCTAACATGTAGGACCAAACTCTTCTTCTGGATTCACTCTTTCCTGCTTCTTCCCCCAATTTGAGTGCAGTAGCTCCAAAGCAGTACTCTGCTACAGGGAAATTGAGATAAGTAGTAGCTGGGGGTAGGAATGCAGTCAGCCTCCTCAGTGCTTCTTCTGCAGTTGTTTCTACATGGTGGGATAAATGTGGAGGGAAATTGGAAGGAATGTGGGAACTTGTAGTGTTTGCTCTGGCTGGGTATCTGCGGTGCATTTTTATCAGCTCTAACTTAATATTACGTGTTGTAAACATCCAGAGTCATGTGTAGATGATACATGATGCTTGACTGGTAGAGAATTTATTAAAAGATTAGGCCTTCACTCTTCTTTCTAACATTTTGCTATCACCCGCATATTTAGCTTTATCAGCTTAATCTCTTTTGTACCCCTCACCCCACCCCCATTACTTGGAAGAAATTGGCTTGGCTACGGTTAAGTTGTTGTCTTTAAAATTAGTGTAACAGGTCTAGTGCTCTGCTTTATGATTTTAAATCCAAAAAAGTTCCTTATTGCTGTGTTTCAGTGATCCTGCATTAAATATTTCTGCACCTTAAGTCAATCTGTGTACTGTTTATACCTGTAGCCGTTCTAATAAATATGTCTTTAAGTGGTTAGAATAGCTGTTAGTGCTGTAGTTACTCAATTCCAAATTCAGACTGTTGCTGATGAAACATTGTTTCACTTAAGTTCAGAGTCTTACCAAGATAGTTGTCTGTACGTTAGTAAAAGAACTGAAGCCCACAGAAAGTCCTCTCCAGAGAAACTAAACATAAGTTGCAGTGCTAAATACTGAACTCTTCTCTCCCACTCTCTCTGGAAGTGGATAAATGATAGTGTGAAGTGAAACAGCGATCTTGGTCCACATAAGATTGGAGGAGTACTAGAGATCAGCAGACTGTTTACATTCCTTGTGAAGCTCATGTTGCTTTATATTGCTCATCCTCTGACTGAACTGTAGTTCCAAGCCTGCGCAGGAGGAGCGATTGCCAGTCACAGTGCATGCTAAATTTGAAGTTGTTACAGCTTGTACGTACAAGTCCTGCGTGAGCATGTGAGCTGGAAGATGGAGAATAGCTGCAGTAAAAGTAAGATATCCAGGTCTTGTTGTGGTAGTAGTCAAGCTGAGAATGAATGCAAGTCTTCCTGTTTGTTTAGCTTCATTTAATGCAATCGAACAATTTCTTTTAGGTGTGGACTCTGTAGCTATGAGTCTTCACAAATTCATAAAGAGCTTGCATCTTGCTCATTCTTCCTACAGAGGATATCATAGTTAAGTTCCATAGCAAAGGAGGGGAATAAGATAAGGACTTGTTTCTTATCTGTCTGATGGCTGACCAGCTGCAGCAGTACAAACTATGCCAGCCCTGCTATAGTGAAGTACTAGTACACACTAAAGCTACTGGGATTTAATCAGGTTCTTAACTCTAGGGCTTCTGTTGGAGCAGTGAATTATGAATTACTTACCAGATTGAACGCTTCCAAGGGGATTGTAATTTACAATGGAAGTGCTGTAAAAGACTAAATATACTCACACATAGACTGGAAGCAATGTTACTGGAATTCAGTGTACAAAGTGTTCTTGATCTAAAATTAAACTTTTCCTTTACTTAGTCATTGGTTTGTTCTTAAAAGCTTGTCTTTTGAGTTGGTTGTTTTTTTCGGTTTTCACTAGCAAAAAATCTCTGCTTGCCTGCAGAGAAAGCTGTTACTTATCCAAAGTCTCAGGTTCCTAGGTTGGGGCTTCATCCCTTAGATGGATAGAAATATCGATCTGTAGGCAGGATTCTGCTTTCTGTTGAATAACTAATACAGACTCTTGAGCACAACCAACTAATGTGAAAACACTTGTGTGCATGACATGCTCTTGACGCACAAGTTTTATGCATCTTGGTGCAGTACTGAGAAGCTAGGGTATGCTGGTTTTAAACATAAAGAATGCAGATTTACTTGTGACATTTTCTGGGCGAAAACACTTTCTGTTTGGATAGTCCGAGATGTCTTGTTAAGAATTGCTATCTGTTGTGTAATAGGCATGATTGAGCTGAAGTGTAATAGTGGCTTTCGTGAGTTTGCTTTGGCTGGACATGTGGACTTAAAAGCACCTAGGATATTTGCAACCTGTAAATGACTTCTTGGACTTGTATCCAAAAGGTAGGGCTACATATCAGCACTTGATTCAGCTATTTAGAGTTGAAGAGACCATGTTTGCTCACTGAACTGAGAAGTGCCCTACATGTGGTAGGGAGACTCATTCAGTAGATGATCTAATCCTCATCACTGACATACAAGTTTTTTGTGTAGGGAGTAACTGTCATTTAAGATGAAATCCTAATTGCAACTGCAACTAAAACATGTGAGCTGGTGGTCTTGCATGTTTCATCTGTTGTATACTTCCTTGATGTCCTTCACGGGTCAAGATGGGAACTATAGCAGGAGATGAGATGCAGGTGGGTAGTTGAGAGGGGATGTCCAACAACTGTGTGCAGATCCTTACTGAGTGTGATTATAACTTCATATATTCACACGAGTAAAAGAGTTCTGTGTTACTGCATTCTTGTTTTTTATTATGCTTAAAATGATATGTGCTTACAGAACTTTTAGCAGGCCGTCTTTAATATTTGGATACCTATAGCCTCTGTCTGAACCTTGCTCTTTTCTAGTGGGCTTAAAAACCAATAGTTGATCGCCCCTAAAAAGCATTTCCACTAGAGCTGTGTGGCATAAAGCTGAAATGGGATATTTACTGAACCCTGAAGGGATCTTAAATTCACAGAGTTCTTCTGACTCCAGCATTTGCCTGGTGGTATGTCCCAAGTATTGGAGTGTCAGTATTGAACAGGTGGTAAGTTAGGCTTAAGTATGTCCCATTAGAGAAATGGACTTAGTTTGAAGACTGCTAGTAATGATGTCTGAGTTGGTCTGTGCTGACTCAGTCTGGATCGCTGCATTCCACAGAAAGGGAAATGCATTAGAAAGTCCAATATTTAGTAGAACTCTTGTGTAAAAACATCTCAACTCCATTTCTTAGCAAATGGTACCATGTTGGTAAAGTAGAATGGGGAAAGACTAAATCTCAGATTAATAGTTGTATTTAATCCGAAGTGTAGGATTTGTGTATCTCGGGTTATCTCAGGTTAATCTTTACCATGTCAGTAACTTCTTAGTATCTATAAGATGCTTAAAAGTAAGTTTGGTATCTAATCCAGCCTGCTGTTATACTTTATATCTATGAAGCAAAAATCTTTGTTGTGTGGCTCATTGAGCCTGATAGTAAAGATAGTTCTACACTATACATGTAGATAATGGACATTAGGGCATGAAAGGGTAGCGGAGGCATTAGACTGTTACTCCTAAAACAGAATGTTATCTTTTGCTCTACAGAGAGGCTTACAGTAAGCTAAGTGGGGGTGCTTGGTAGGGTTTAACTGGATTACCCGGAAGTAAAGTATGGGGTAAAATCATGGAAGGAGGCTATCCCCACAATAAATGTCCTTAGAATGACTTTGTAATATTGAATCCTTCTTTTCAGAAGAAGGCAATCTTAGTTTGAGAGTACTGCTTGCCTAAGAAGCATAATAAAAAATGAAAATTAAGTAGCAATTGAGAGGCCTGATGTTCACTCCTTTATGAAAATGAACTGCAAAATCTCTAGTTAATACATACAAACATCAGTAATGACCTGTAGCACCTTCACCTGAGGCCTTTTAAGATATATAGCTAAATGCTTGTTGCCTCCTGTAATAAAGTTTTCTTAATTCTGTGCTTGAGGAAGGGGGGAAGGTGCTTTAGAACAATGTAGTCCAGGTTGTCCTGGCAGGTGTGTTGCATCCAGGGTAGAAGTGATGCTGGCTAATGTCCCTTTGCTTGGTGGTAAAGGGATTCTGCTTGTGTTCTTATGTGTAGTCATAAGGAATATGCCTCTTGCACTGCTTCTGTGTTACAGGAGCGCATATGATCTGATAAAGATACTTAATCACTCCCCTGATGGCAGGAACAGTCTTCAGTGTTTTCAGACTACTAAAATGTGAAGCTTTGTCGTCATTCACTGAGGCTTGCAGTATTCACATGACCATCCTTTAGGGTGTTTTGCCTTTAAAAGATGTGACTGACTTCCCTAATAATAAGGATGACAGCGATACTCCTGCATAATTTAGCATTACGTTTTCTGAAAGCTTTGCTAGATTTTATAACAGTTAAAATGGGAAATCTTAATACCAGAACTTGATGCAAAATGTTAGTGAAGATACCAAAAGCATTATTCTTCAATATGGATCTGATTTTGCAGTGAATAACCTTGGGCTTAAAGCTGAACTTCAAGCAGGCTAGTGCCTCGAGATTTTTACCATGCAGAATGAGTGGCCAGGAGCTGTCTCTTGAAGAGCAGGTCAAGCTGAAACACAATAATTGAGAAGAGACCTTGAAGAAGCTGTGTTTCTACTTCAGTATTCTGGAAATACATCTGAGTTTGGATTAATTAAATCAAGTTAGGAACTTTGCTATGCTGCAGTTAAATCTCTTGACCACTCTTGTGACAATTTAATTAGTCTCTTGGTAGATGGACTCAGATCATGCTCAACATTAAAGTGCTCAAGTGTACTGTGTGAACATGTCATTTGTCACAACAAGTGGACGTTGTCTGGTCTAGACCATGTGACCGAGAACAGTGGAATTAAGGGCCCATTATTTATTCCCCTGTTATTCAAGGTCACAGAAGTTGATGGAGCTACAACTTGTATGTTTATTGGGCACTAAAACTTTATGCATTACATATGAAAAGTGTATGAGTTGTCTCATTATGGAAACTTCTTTCCTTACTGACACAGAAGCCTGTAATAGCTGCATGCCCAGTGGAGATTTGTTTTCAAAACTCTAGCTGCAAGCAGCTTCTTGTGTTCTTGTGCCTAAACTTTGATCCTCTTTTGAAATGAATGGCACCTACTGAAGTTTACTAGTGTGTATTGAAGTATTTACCTATAAAGTGAGGTGTTAGCTGAATGGTGTCAATTTTGCTGAGACACACTTGTGGGAGGGATTACAAGTGCGTACATTTGGCTTGTATTGTGTTACTGAAACTTGAGTACATTGACATTAGCAATTAGTGAGCTGAATAGCCCTTCATTAGTAAGCTAAACAGAAAACAAACAATTCCTGAGGCATTCTGGGGCACAGTCCTGACACCATGTCTCTAAGTATCTCTGTTACATACCCAATTTATGATTTACTGAGTAGCTTTACAGAAGCTGTAACAAGCCATGATTATCCAGATCAAAACACGCTAAAACGGTGTTTGTGTCACCATCATGGGACTTGTTGCCCAAGAAGTTTAGTCTATTGTATGAAGGTCCTAGTGGTATGTATCAGAGTCGAGGTAGGTAATCTCTATCCTATCTCCTCGAGGGTAGTCATTTTTCACTTGCAGCGCACTGAAAAGTGGTATAGGCTAATCCCTTAAGAAGCTGCAGTGAAGCTGATACTGTTCCTCTGCTTGAAAAGCATTGCTCTGGGGCATAAAGCAGGTGCTCAGGCCTATCACGGTTAACTGTTATATAAAATGCCGCTTGCATACATGCCAGGCTGGGGTGTACTCATACGTAAATCTGATTTACTGCATACCAGTTGAAACAGTGATAGTCATTCACTGCCACCTCCTCCTGTTAACCGGAAATTGGAAGTGAATGGAAACAAAGTTAACACAAAAGGATGAAAATGAGAAATAGCCATCTTCTAGAGCAGTCTATTCAGTGGCACAAAATGACTCAAAGTTACATGAAGAGTAAATGCTCTGTACCCACTGTGATATGTTTGAGGGCAAGTTATGTTTTGAGAGTTGGACATAAGGCTGGAGGGGGTCTGCACTGAAATCCCTGCCTTTGTTGTCGAGCCAAATGGCATGATATCCTGGGCAAGGAGAGATGGAATGACGGATTGTTTTAACAAATCTTTCTTAATTTTCACTGGTAAGAATTAGATTGTAAGAAGATGAACAAGTCCGCTTGTAAAAATAGGCCATTTGAGACCCGCTATGTAGACTTCATGCGGTAATGTTGCTAGAAGTGGGTTGCATAAGGGTAATTGGTTCTCTCTGTAAGACCCGCTGCCGCTGTACCTTGTAGTTCTGCCACTTAAGTTTTTAATATCAAATTTACTAGCCTTGCTAAGTCTGGAATAGTGATGCTACTGATAGTATACGGCCTATCACGTTACTAGAACCAGGTTAAGCAATACATGCTTAAGTTAAAACTCCTTTTAATTTGCATCAGTAACACAACTTTGGAATGTCTTTAGGACTTGAATACCAGGAACTGTGTAGTTCTTTACCTATGGAACAGAGAGAAGATAGATCATAGTTCCATAATATATACTCTTGTCAGACAAATATGCCAGTCTTGCATTTCCTTCTGGACATAGAGGTTTGAATTAGCCTTCCCATGTTGAAGGTCTAACAAAGCACTCTCTTCTATCTTTATAGCTCCAAAATTTGGGCATTAACCCAGCAAACATTGGATTCAGTACCCTAACAATGGAATCTGACAAGTTCATCTGCATCAGGGAAAAAGTGGGAGAGCAAGCGCAAGTAGTCATAATTGACATGAGTGATCCAACAACACCCATAAGACGTCCAATTTCTGCCGAAAGTGCCATCATGAATCCAGCCTCTAAAGTAATTGCGCTAAAAGGTGAGTAACCCTTTATTATTGCAGTATGAAACCTACCGTTTAGCTGTATTACTGCTTACGTATGCTCTTAAGATTTATGTAAACTTTCTAAGAAGAATGTATATGAGGATAAGAATTCTTGCCTGAACTTGCATGCTGTATTTTTGGCAGTGGATTTTTCCGTAATCATTGGATGATTTGCTTCCAAGTAGGTGTGAGATGCTTGGGCTTGGCACTGCAGCCTCCTATTCTCACTGAGGACCAGGTCAACATATGGTATACTTTACCTTTAAATAGGTGTCATAAACATAATGGACACTTGTAAAGATGAATAGGAATGTAAAGCCTTTCTTACTCTCTGCTCTGTGCTGGCCCTTTCTTGTAGCTCTGAAGAGCTTACTAGATACCAACAAAATGTCATAAGGATAACCAGTAACTGTGAAAGTCTGAATGTACAAGAATGTGAAGTTTGTCCATCATGAGATCTTGCACATAGAAGACTTCTGCTTACCAGTACCTGTGGCGTTGATACTGCCTTTACGTAGCACTCTGAGCTCAAATAAATAATTGTTAATGTATCTCTGGCTCTTTTCTTCAATGACTGATTTCTGGTATTGAATCTCAATAACTGTCACTTACTATGTACTTTTCTTCCTGCATCTTATCTAAACAGATGGTGAGTGAACTTTGTCATGACATTTCATGTTCGGTAGTACAGAACGGTCTAATCTCATAAAAAGTACTGAACTTTAAGGTAGCCATTTGACAGTTCACTTCATAGCCAGGTGGGGAATCTTAATCCTCAACTGGTATTATAGTGGAAACATTCTCCATTGGCTTATTGATAACCATTTGGCTGCTTTGACTATTGACTGTACCAAGTGAAGGAGAAGAGTATGCTCTTAATGTTTGTGTGTGTGTATATGACTGAAGTACAGTTGATAGACAAAACCAAGTTGCAACATTTTTATGAGATACCTCTACTAGCATGTCCTGTGTGCTATTCATCTCTGCCTGAGTGTGTGTTTTATTGTGAAAGATCATGGTGAAATTACTTAGGGGTCCAAGAAATAACTGTCCTCAGAACTGGTACAAAAACCGTAACTTTTTGTCTTTGATCTCAGGCTTATACTGATGTTAGGGGAAAACTAACGTGTTAATGTTTGACTTCTTATCTGAATCACAGGTTCAGCTGATGCTTATACATCTTGCAAAGGACTGCCTTACCTGGGGTGTGGGTAAAGGCAACAATGAAAAAATAATTTCAGATGTGTTAAGAGTTCACTGTCCTTAATCTTGGACCCCTTTAAACAAGCCATATTGGCAAGGAAAGTGCCTTCTCTACACTAGCAGAGCTTCATCTAGCTCTTAAAAGGAAACTATATAATCTGGTTTTAAAACTAACCTACTAACTAAATGGATTATCATCAGCTTCAAAGAATATAGCCTTGCCAGTGTTAAGACTTGCTCAAAAGAGGTATAGTTCTGTCCATGCAGAGCGAATGAGCTTGTCCTCTGAAGAGCTAAGGTTGGGTGAATGATGTCACATTGACATGCAAAATTGTGTTGTCAGGTATTGCAAACTTAATGATCTCTTCTTCTATAAAAAAATCTAATGACCAAAGAGTTTGGTAGAAAAGAGGATGAATAGAGCTACCTAATCAACATGTTGTTACCCACAATAACCAGCAGAACTACACTGAAGACCGTGGTTTAAGTCAGTCTGTCACTCCAGACTTTCCCTGCTGATTGACTGAGACTTCAGTAGTCAAAACTGTTGTGTGTTGTGACTCAGTGTGCCATGATGGGGAGTTGCTCATAATCTGAGGATTATTGAGCAATAAACATACAAACCTACCCTCAGAAAAAGAAATGAAATGGTTCTTGATTTAAATTGAAGTACAGTATGCACAATTTCATTTCTGGATTGCATGTGGCATTCTCCTGCTGTACCGAGATTTATGCTTTGTCCTTGTCTTCATGATTCTCTTGCTTTGTTCTGTACTGAGAGTACTCCCCAGTTGCTGTAGGTGGAGAAGGGGTGCTTCCATTGTTTGTGGAATGGAGAAACTTCATGCTCCAGTGAACTGAAATGTAAATTCTGTGTTCAAAAGATGAATCTGCTTACTTGACTTCTCCTGTAGAGAATAGTCTGAGTAGACTGAGCCGTCTGGTAGTTTGATCAGAAAAACTTACGTAAGAGTCTGGCTTTTTGTCTCAGATCTTGGCCTAAGAAAGCATTCAACTAGATATTAGACTCAAACACACACTTGCCTTCACTGTGACTTTATGGCAGGTTCTGCTCTCGTAATCCGAATAACAGATTTTTTTTGTAGTTTAGAGTTCTGAAGTTTGAATTTATGTTGCCACACTTAGCTGCCCTGATGAAACTTCTAAAGCCATTTCCAACTGTAACACAGCAGTCAAATTTAGTCTAGAAAATAGCCAAGCACGAGTTTTTAACTCATTTTTAGTGGCTTATCAGTTTCTTGTATGTTCTTAAAACTAAGAAGGACATCCTGCTTCCTTTTCAGGAAGACTGAGAGCAGTTTCTGTGTGCACATTCCTGTTTAGATGGTGACTAGAGGCCTTCCAGAACTACTTATCTGCCTTCTGCATGTGAGGCTACACACTGTGGAAGTTCTAAAAATCAATCCCTTGATAGCACCACTCCACCGCTGGACAAATTGTTGCCCAATCCAGTAAATATTCTGTTTCCAACTATCAGTTTACAGCTGGTGTTAGGCCTGGGCTTATTGCATTTGCACAATACAGTTAACTGCATGTGCAGAGAAAGGTCATCAAAGAGGCTGCTTTTGGTCCCAGGAAAGCTATCAAGCCGTCCTGGGAACTAGATCAGGTTAGCAGTTCTTTATGCAGTTAATCCAGGGAGCATAAATGCTGCATGTGGTAGCTCTGAGGTCTTGCGTTGTCTCTTGACACTGCATTAAACTAATATGATCAACTTACTGTATAAATTACGCTAAAACGTTTTAGAGCAGTCAGAGATGCACATTAATGTAGGGTTAGTATCTCTTCAAAATGAATCCTCAGTGGTCAGCAGCTTTCATCTATCAAAACTTCCCAGTAGAAAGAACATCTACCAGCTTGACAGTCAGAAGTGTTACTAGCAGGGAAAACACTTCTGAAATATGGATAGAAATAGTGGCATTACAAGCCAATACTCTAGCAGTCTGAGTGGGTGTCTTGCGAACAGAAAACAATATTCCTGGAGCTGAGTTGTCTCATCTGTAGTGAAGAAAAATGTCACTTTGACTTCCTGAAAGGAATAGAGTTCCTTATTCTTTATAGGTTCATTCAATTAACATTAATTTTAAGTCTACCCTTACTAGCCGCTTCTGGTAGTTAAAAGGAGTACTAAAGTCAAGCTTAAACCTGCGGTATAGTTACCTAAATCACGAAGCACTAACCTTAACTGGAACTAAAACTGCAAACCTTTCTATAACAATCTTTCTGAACTTTTGACTTGCTGTATTGCTGTTGTACAGAGCCCATCCATCTCCTAATTCAGTGCACAGTTTGTTCAGCAGAAGACTAGAACGGAAGCTCTGGTCTTTGGTTATCAAGAGCTGTTTCAAGTCTCGTGCTGTTGAACTTTGTCCAGGTCACCTACAGCAGCTACTAAATTGACACAAACTAGAGCCATTTTTTCTGTTAATTGTGCTGAATGACACCTACTAGGCACCTATAGCTTGGTATATCAGTCCTGCTACCTAAACCAGAGTTTACACAAGCTCTGTGGCTTAGACTCTCTTTTAACTACAGCTTATAGTTAATTAAAATGTCTATGCTTGTCAGTTGTTGTAATGTCCATGTAAGTGTCCATAAGAAGCAGACGTTTTTGCTTCAGGGATGGTAGAGGTATTGCGGGTGGGGAGGGGATTCTGTTTGATAAGTCAAGTATCAGAGGAGACTTAGGTGGGACAGAACACTAACCCTGTCTGTAATGTCACTGGAATAGTGAGTTAAACAGCATGCTTGTAAACAGACAGACTAGAGGATGGTGATTGTAGTAATCTATCTGTGATGTTTCTTGGGTTCTGTCATACTAGCTGGGAAAACACTTCAGATCTTTAACATTGAGATGAAAAGTAAAATGAAAGCCCACACAATGGCAGAAGAAGTGATCTTCTGGAAGTGGATATCTGTGAATACAGTTGCCTTGGTGACAGAGACAGCAGTCTACCACTGGAGCATGGAGGGAGAATCACAACCCCAAAAGATGTTTGACAGGCATGCTAGTCTTGCGGGCTGCCAAATCATCAACTACAGAACAGATGAACACCAAAAATGGCTGCTGCTGATAGGGATTTCAGCACAGGTAAGTTACCTGGAAACAGCATGCTATGAAAACGATCGGGAGAGACGTGGCCCCACTTTGCTTAATAGCTGCTATAGTTTCTTAACTTTGGTTTCTATAGATGAAAAAATTCAAAAATATCTTTTGTCTAGGAATAACCTGACTTTTAATGTGATTGAAGCACTGGAGGAGGGGATGAGAGACGTTTGCTGCTTTTTAGTTTACTGTCCCAAAGGTCTTGCAATAAACATTTAAAATCTTATCTTTAAAACCTGACCTTTCTTCTTTTTTCTAGCAAAATCGTGTGGTTGGTGCAATGCAGCTGTACTCAGTCGATAGAAAAGTCTCCCAACCTATAGAAGGCCATGCAGCAGCTTTTGCAGAATTCAAAATAGAGGGAAATGCCAAACCTTCTACGCTGTTCTGTTTTGCTGTGAGGAGTCCTGCAGGGGGCAAGGTAAAGTCTGCAGCTGTTTTTCCTGTTCTGCTGTAGCAGAAGTCGGCACTAATAGAACTTCAGTGATCACACAGTTTAGTGTATGGTCTCTGAAGAACAGCTTGGGAACCACGTGCACTGCATTAGTCGGTCAGCATCAAAATACTTCCTTTCAGTAGGACAGAAGCTGCAAAAGGTTGCTTGGGTGAAACTTAAAGGACAAATGTAGATACAATGAGAACTGAGTTCAGGGTGTTAAAGCATCGATTTATGCCCTTGTGGTGTTTTGTGTGCATGAAGTTAAGTCATTAAGCAGCCTCTTGCATCTTGAATCCAGTGCAGAAAGAGACTAGATAAACCTTAGTGCTGTAGGTACATTGTTTGCATCAAACTGGTAGTGGTAGTTGAATATGCTACAACTGTTGAGCAATATGTAAAGAGCTGAGGTAATGTCTCAAGCTTTCTAGTCTTGTCCTGCGGGAATTGTTGATGAATTGACGAGTCTCACTCAAAACATCATGAACAAGTTGTCTTGAATAGAAATACATTCTGCTTTCATAGAAAGCATGATTTTATTTTTTTTTTTTAGGCTTTGTCTGGTTTCTACTTTATCAAGTTCTGGAAAACTTGTCCCTCTGATAAATATCTGGAGCATAGCTCCCCAGACTGTGCTGGTTCAGGATTGGGCAGATATTCATCAGTCAAGTGTGGTAGATCACTTCAGTAGCATATCTCAAGAGAGGAACTTCTTTCATGTGGCTGTACTTGCAGACAATCTTGTGACATGTACTCTTTTCTTCCTAGCTGCACATAATTGAAGTAGGTCAGCCAGCCACTGGAAATCAGCCATTTGTTAAAAAAGCTGTTGATGTGTTTTTCCCGCCTGAGGCACAGACAGACTTTCCTGTGGCAATGCAGGTAAATGTTTGATGTTTGACCCACCAAAAATGAATTTTGTAGCCTGCCAAGTAGCTGCCATCTCTGTCGTAAAGAATGGTTTCTACTAGGGCTTTGCTGTCATTCCTCCTAGTTCAGGAGGGGTTTTAAGAGATTTGTGGGGGGTAACCTGGACATGAAAACAGTTTCTCAAACAGAAATATATAGGCTGTTCCAGTATTTGTCTAGATAAGGTTTGTCAATTTAAGGTTGTATTTAAAAAAAGAAAAAAAAAAAAAAGCCCCAACTAAACTTGTACCAAAAAAACCCTCCCTACAACAACAAAACATACCCAGGAATACCCTCAAAAGTGGTTATTTGACATCACTGACATCACTTTGGCTATTGAACTTCCTACTAATGTTCAGAGTTCTAGATAAGAATGTTATGGTGCTTGATGTAGCTTCATATGAAAGTGGCATTTCATCTACAGTAATGTTACTATGAGAGACAAATGGAACGGGGAGTCCTGCAGCAGCACACAAAAGGAAATTTGGGACACTAATGGGAGGTTCAATAGCGAAGAACGTATCTGGTTGCTTTGACAGGCTTAGCATGTCTGCAGGGCTAGAAAACGTGTAATAAAAGGAAACTATCTCAGAGCATGCAGCTACTGACCAGTCTAATAGATCAGCTTCATAAATGAACCAACAGATGCCTTAGACTAAGGTAAACAAAGCAAGCTGTCTACATGGCAGGATTCATGTGGCTCTGTACTTCAGCTTGAGGCTTAATTAACAAAACATCTGAAAACTTGTTCCAAATTATAAGTACTTCTTTGTAGACCATTTTGGCTTGAAAGCCTCCCCAGTTTAAGTGACTTGACAGGTAAACTGGAGTACTCAGTTGCTGCGCTAAACCAAGCACAGCAACTGAGTACTTTTAGGTTCTGCTGGTGCTTTGTGTAGGCCTTGTTGGAAGAGAGTGGCTTTATCTCATATTTCTGAACAGAAACTTGTACTGACGTATCTAGACTAGAATGCTAATCGTGCCCAAACTTTCTCCTTCAGCCTGGGTCATTAGGATGAGGAGTATGTCCTTTGCTGCAGATGAATGTTAATTTCTCTTCAGCCTCTCTATTAAGCGGAGCTATGGCTCCGAATGGCCAGCAAAGCTGTACATTGCTTTGAATCTGTAAGAAAGAAGTCTGAAGCTATATTTGTTCTTAATGTCAGTGCAAAGGCATGTCACTGCAGTACTGTCTTGTGACTGCGCTAAAGGCAGCTGTCTTAACTGTTACAGTCTTAGTCTTGACTGATAAAAATTCATCTTTTGGCAGATTGGAATTAAGCATGGTGTTATCTACCTGATCACGAAGTATGGATATATTCACATGTATGACTTGGAGTCCGGAGCATGCATCTACATGAACCGTATTAGTGCTGATACTATCTTTGTCACAGCTCCTCATGAACCTACCTCGGGCATTATTGGTGTGAACAAAAAAGGGCAGGTAACAAATCCATCATTCTGGTTTTGAGCCTTCTAAAGCTCAGATGGAATGTAACAAACCTAATGAGAGACTTGATGCAACAAACGTCATGGAAGGGAGCAAGCAGCTATTTGATTTTTTTTAGCTTTTAACCTCTCCTAATACAGAACTGCTTGGGGAGGAACTTATTTTTTTTAGTAATCTACTATTTCCCTGATGGGCTGCATAGCCATTTAGTTGCTATATTTCATAGTAGTTGTGTAGTTGTGGAAAGGACAGTACTCCTCAATATGCCTTTTGTCCTTGCCAGGTGCTTTCTGTATGTGTTGAGGAAGACAACATAGTGAACTATGCTACAAGTGTTCTCCAGAATCCTGACTTGGGACTGCGTATGGCTATACGTAGTAATCTAGCTGGGGCAGAGGAATTATTTGCCAGAAAGTTCAACACACTGTTTGCTCAAGGAAGCTATGCAGATGCTGCTAAAGTAGCTGCATCTGCACCAAAGGTAAATAACTCCAAAGGTAAAGCTTAGAAGTCATGGGGGTTTGCCTTAGCTTAGTGGACTTGCTTAGCTCACTTGCATTTCAGTACTTGACATTCAAAAACTAAAGTGCTGCAATACTAGACTTATTTCTCTGCAGTTTAGTGGTTGTTCTGACTAATATTCTCCTGTACCCATAAAGGAGCATTTGCTATACTTTTCCAACTGGACTTGCTGTGGCCACCGACTTCTTGCTAGAATGTCGTTGGTTTGATGAAGATCTCCACACTGAAGGCTTAAGAGTAGATGCTTCAGTGTATAGCTTAACACCTGTTTCTTGACTAATACTGTTCAGCATTCGCTGACTAAACATTGCTTCTCTCTCTCTTGTGCCTCTTCAGGGAATTCTACGTACCAGTGATACAATCAGGAAGTTCCAGAGTGTACCAGCTCAGCCTGGGCAGGCCTCTCCCCTGCTGCAGTACTTTGGAATATTGCTTGACCAGGGACAGCTGAACAAATTTGAGTCTCTGGAGCTCTGTCGCCCAGTCCTACAGCAGGGCCGCAAGCAGCTTCTGGAAAAGTGGCTGAAGGAAGACAAGGTAGGCTCAATCATGACACTAGATTAATTCTGTTGCCTTGTAACAGTTGAGTGTGAACGATACTTTTGTTGATACTACATCTCTGAATTCTTCTGCTTGACGAAATACCACTTCTGACTTCAGCTGGAGTGCTCGGAGGAGCTGGGAGACTTGGTGAAGACAGCTGACCCAACCCTTGCACTCAGTGTCTATCTTCGTGCTAATGTGCCAAACAAAGTGATTCAGTGCTTTGCTGAAACTGGTCAATTCCAGAAAATAGTGCTGTATGCTAAAAAGGTAAAGTTGTTTGTCACAAACTGCTAGACTCTATCTTATGTTTGTTGTGTACGTTCTCAAGCTATCTTCCGTGAGATAAGTTTGACTCCTGTCACTTAAAACTGGTAAGTAGGTAAGATTGAGAAACAGTGTTTTCTTCATTGCCATAGCACAAATCGTAATGCATGACTAAGGTCTGAGCAGTCTGCAAAAAAATAAATTCAGAACATCCAGACTTTTACAAACCTATCAAATTAATGGACTGGCTCAAGGTTATTCTAGAGAATAAAGATAAGATTCTTCCTGAATTCATACTTTTTTTTTTTTGACAAATTGCAAAGCAATTTGCCTGATGTCCACTTGTAAGTTTAGGACCTTAGTTGGTAGATAGTGCCCTAAGTCTGTTGAAAGATTTGTTCCTAGCAGGTTTTTTACCTAGCAAGAGAAATGCCCTGGCGCAAGTTCAGTTACTAAGTAGGCTAATATTAAATTTCTGTGTTAGTAGATGAGCAATGCTTTTGTCTGAGAATTCCTGGGAGATGGGGAATGGGCATGGCAACCTCACAGCAGTTCATAGTACCTATGTGAGAGAATCTGAAGGCTTAAAAGATGTGTAAAGCTTCCCAGATACGCATGACTCTTTCTGAAATCTTTAGGTTGGCTATACCCCAGACTGGATCTTCCTGTTGAGAAGTGTGATGAGAGTCAACCCAGAGCAAGGCCTGCAGTTCTCTCAGATGCTCGTACAGGATGAGGAGCCATTGGCTAACATTAACCAGGTGATGCCTACAACAAGAGTTCTGGTCTCTATCTAGATAGAGGTAATAGCATAGTACGATTTTGGGCACTGGTAAGGCCAGTTCAGGTCTCTAGTTGACTTGGTTAGAAAAGTGACTGAAGTATTCTAGTCAAGTTTGTTTACCACCAAGTCCTTAGAGCCAGGTGTGCCCTCAAGTTTTTGCAGAAGCTTTCTGGCTTAGTACTGTAACGTTGATAGTGAATCTGTCACAGTCTTAGTCTAAGCAATGGAGTGTTACTGTCCTACTGTTGGCTTTAATGGAGCATACGTTAACTCTTTCCATGCAGAGAATTTACAAGAAGATGAGCAAATAAACCTGAGTTGAGTGCTGTCTGCCAGTGGCCGCTTCTGGTTAAATGGACAGAGAAATGAGGCAAAAATTTGCATTATTAAATAATTGAAGCTACTTGGAAAAAGTATTAGCAACTATCCCAACAAGAGAGAAGGGATAGGATTTGCATGCTGTATTAAAACTAAATAGAGTGGGTGGCAAAATCTGGCATAATAGCTCAAAGTAATGTGCTTCTTACATTCTAGAGAAAAAGAAAATGAAGTGTGAAATTTGTCTGTTACCATGGTAGTAATCCTATGAAAACAAAGGGAATATAGCGTGCTAGGTACTGTGACGAGCTGCCTTTCTAGCCAGGCCATTAGAGTATACAGATAAATGTGCATGTGTGTATATAGACCCCCTTCTCTGACTTGACCAATCTCAACAGATTGTGGATGTGTTCATGGAGAACAGTCTTATTCAGCAGTGCACGTCTTTTCTGTTGGATGCCCTCAAAAATAACCGCCCCGCAGAAGGCCACCTTCAGACTCGTCTCCTGGAAATGAATTTGATTCATGCCCCACAGGTAAGACCTCTTACCTGTTTCCTCCAAAAAGTGAAGGAGAGACAGTAGTAGGCTTGCACAAGAATATGATGTCTGATACTGTTATCTATGAGTAGTTTAGCAATGTCAAAGACTAATAGTGAGTCACTGGTGTGACTTTTCAACGACTCTTAGGCTGAGCTACTGTGATTTTCTGATAGTCTGAATATGAAATGTTACCTTATAGGTTGCAGATGCCATTCTTGGAAACCAAATGTTTACACACTATGATCGTGCTCATATTGCCCAGTTGTGTGAAAAGGCAGGCTTGCTCCAGCGAGCTTTGGAACACTACACGGATCTCTATGATATTAAACGTGCTGTCGTTCATACTCACCTCTTGAATCCTGAGGTAAGTCTGTTGTACAGAGTAAGAAAGTGAAAGCTTAAGTAAAGTGAATATTCTTTAGCACTTCTGTAGCTGCTAAAATTCCTGCAGCCGCTGCAAGATGGTTTGTAGGTACCTAAGTAGCACATGTAGCTGTGATTCAAGAACATTTGTCCAGTTAATGATTAAACCATAATCTGTACTTTTGATGGCTTAAATTTGACCTCAGTTTCCCAGGTGGGGATTTCAAATGTTCATTCCAAACTGCATTTTTGTAGTTGTAAAGATGGTGACTGTGTTTCTTTTAAAGTCTTTGGTCTTAGAGCATGGGAGACTTCTCTGTAGCGGCTGGAGTAGAAACTGACTAGTTGCCACATTTTAGAAGTCAGTCAAATTCTGTGTAAGTTACTGAGTAAAATTTTTTTCTCTTTGCAGTGGCTTGTGAACTTCTTTGGCTCTCTCTCAGTTGAAGACTCTGTGGAGTGTTTGCGTGCCATGCTGTCAGCCAACATTAGGCAAAACTTACAGCTCTGTGTGCAAGTTGCTTCTAAATACCATGAGCAGCTTGGTACCCAGTCTCTTGTAGAGCTTTTTGAATCTTTCAAAAGCTATGAAGGTACAGTATTAGAAGGAAGCAGCTTGCTTGGAAGCACTACTTGATTGAAGCTAACAGTAAAGATTGTAGCTTTTATGAGAGCGCTATTTGTCACGTGGGTGGACCTTAGGATGCATTTATCAAAGTGAGCTCATCACAGAGAGTTCTAGGGGTGACTTTGTTCTAGATAGTTTCTTAACCCTTCTGAGCAAAGATCAGAAAGAAAGATGAAATCTGAAAGAGGGGAATAAAAATCCTTCTGATCTTTCCTGCAGTTGAACAAAAGCTACTCTCTCAGCAGGGTTAAACTAAGTCACAAGCTGAAGTCCATAACAGTCTGCACTTGCTTCACTTATGCTTCTGTGTTGTTAAAAACATGTGGTTCTTTCTAGGACTGTTCTATTTCTTGGGTTCCATTGTAAACTTCAGCCAGGATCCAGATGTTCACTTCAAGTACATCCAGGCAGCTTGCAAGACTGGTCAGATAAAGGAAGTGGAAAGAATCTGCCGTGAAAGTAACTGCTATAACCCAGAACGGGTGAAGAACTTTCTGAAGGTAAATATTCTATCCAATGGATTGAGCAGTTCTCTGTATGTTTTGCTTAGCAGCACAACTGCAGCCTTCTAATGGAAATACCAACTTAAGGTTTAGCTGGTATGGCTGTGAGTAGTCTACTGTGTAGCTGGAATAGGAGTCTGATCCTATTTCATGCATATAATAGGTCCTTCTAGGCTACCTCTGGGAAAACAAGCTCAAATTCAGCCTTCCTTTAAAATTAGGCTGTATGATATAACTAAACTCATGAATATGTTGTCACCTAACAATAGGTGAATCCAGGCTGGCAGAAGGAAAGACTATGCTGAAGTATTCAGCAGGAGCTTTATCAAGGATATTGGCTGGTCAAAGCTTATTAAAACTGAAGTCAACCTGTACTTAACACTTTGCATGCTTTGTGACTGGTAAAATGGGATTTTAATGTCGCTTTATTTTGCATTGTTAAGTTCTTAGCCCAGCAACTGTCTTCTGAATTGATATGTGAATTGATAGTCATTTTGAAGCTAGAGATGTGGGCCTAATGTGGCACCTCATAAAGAGCCTAAACTTAAAACTCAACTG
This sequence comes from Stercorarius parasiticus, assembly GCA_013396915.1. Classification (NCBI taxonomy): domain Eukaryota; kingdom Metazoa; phylum Chordata; class Aves; order Charadriiformes; family Stercorariidae; genus Stercorarius; species Stercorarius parasiticus. The sequence goes on from VWZL01001159.1 coordinate 214,925, forward strand.
ACAGATGGGCCACATGGCATTCATAGTGGGTAACTTGCTTTTGAAATCAATTTTCTGCTTGCCAGTCTTAAATTTGAATGTATTGTGACTTCTAGTGCTAAGGGAACTTGGTCAGACTTTCTTGCCCTGAAAAACACTTCAGCAAATGGTGGTTGCTTACTTTTTACTTTTTTCTCTTTTTTTTCCTTTTTTTTTCTTTTTCTTTTTTCCACAAAATACAGGAGGCGAAGCTCACAGACCAGCTTCCTCTGATCATTGTCTGTGATCGTTTTGACTTTGTTCATGACCTGGTGCTCTACTTATATCGCAATAATCTGCAAAAGTATATCGAGATCTATGTACAGAAGGTAAGGAGAATCCAGTTTTTAGCTATTGCTCTTTCCTTCCTTAGAAGGAGCTTTAACCTTTCAGTAGACTAAAGCAGAATATGCTGTCTCTTATGCTCACACTTCTAGTGCAGAGGCTCTTCAATCAGCCTTTGTCTATTACAAACCTATAAGTATAGTTTTTCCTAGAACGTATATACAAATCTGTCAGTAACTTAAGACTCACTGCTCTAAAGCATAGTTTAACTAAAACTATCCCATGTGGAAGACTGGGGATGGGTTATTAGTAATGCTAATAACTAATTTTAATGATGGTGGCTTATTCTAGGTGAATCCTAGCCGTATACCAGCAGTGGTTGGAGGGCTTCTTGATGTGGATTGTTCTGAAGATGTCATTAAGAATTTGATCATGGTGGTTAGAGGCCAGTTCTCAACAGATGAGCTGGTGGCTGAAGTGGAAAAAAGAAATCGGTAATGAAAATGCATCTGTAGACCCCATTGTTGGGCTTTCCTGACCCTGGTATACACCCAGATTGAATTGGATGAAGTTTTGTTGGGTGATACAATACTAGTATTGTTTTATGTTTCTTTATAGAAAAGCAGCTTAGATTTGCTAGTCAGTCTCTTGATTATTTGGGCCATATGGGAATGCCTGATAGCACCGCGTGATGAACAAACATGGCTTTTGAATGCTTCCTGTACAGTCAACTATGGGATGTGCCTTTAGAGTAAATCTGGATAAAACTGTCTTGACAGTCTTGTTGTAGGCACACAGCAGCATGTAATTAGTTTATAGTTATCCGTAAAGTGAAAAAATGGCTTAAGCATGAAGAGCCAGCTAATAGAAGAGGAGTTGAAAGGAAAGATTGCAAAACTAGTGGCACCTGCAACCTTCCCTGTTGTTAAACTGCAGATCCGGCCTCCACCCATTTAAGACTCATTAAAAATTACCGGCTGGTCTCCATCTGTTTTTAAATCTGACCATCAAACTTGCTTGAAGGGAAGGCCAGGTGTTAATGGATAGCTGTTGAGCATACCTCTGTGTGACTTACAAACCTAAAATGTTTGCTTATTCAAAGGCTTAAGTTGCTGTTGCCATGGCTTGAATCAAGGATTCATGAAGGCTGTGAAGAACCTGCGACTCACAATGCCTTGGCCAAAATCTACATTGACAGTAATAATAATCCAGAGCGGTTCCTTCGTGAGAATCCTTACTATGACAGCCGTGTAGTTGGCAAATATTGTGAAAAGAGGGACCCTCATCTGGCCTGCGTTGCTTATGAGAGGGGGCAATGTGATCTGGAACTCATAAAGGTTAGCAAAACTGTGTTTATAAACATGTTAAAGAACTACTTGCTGCCTGAAGTGGAGAAGCCTAGCTGGCTGTTTGTCTAACGCTTGCAGAATCCTGTCTTGCAGTGTAACTCGGGAGTTGAGGTAGGCAGGATTCTTCTATGTAGAGGCAGTAATTTTTATGCTGATGAAAAGAACTCTTATGCTATATGTCCGAACTAAAATTGTATAACTCTGCAACTTTAAGGTACCATTCATGTCTTTCATCCACTGATTCTGCTCAAAATTAATTTGTTTATTGGGCCCAGCTAATGAATATGTCTGCTGTTAGAACTTTGTTAATTTGATGGGTTTTTTCTTTTTTTTTTTTGAGCCATGAGCACTTGATCGGCAGAAGGGACAGGCTGTCATCTATCATGACTCTACAGTAGGAAGAAGAGCTTCCTTGAAACTAGAACGGGGCTTGTAATTTTCCCTTACCGTGGTTGACCCTTAGAGTTGTTCCAATACTTAACTAGAAATGAGGAAAATAAATGTTGACAGTCAAACTGCAAGGACTTATTCCGATAGCATTCCTCTCCTATCTTAAGCTTATTGATTCCTAGGACCTCCCTTGGAAGTTCAAGGGCAAGCGAAATTCCCAGGGTTCTCCAAACGCATTCTAGCCTCAAACTGAACAACAGAGCTTAATGCCAGATTGTAGTGCTTGTGGCTGCTGAGAAAGAAAGCATCCTCCCTCGTACCTGCAATTCTGCACTAGTATATGCAAAGAATGTCAGCTGTGTAGGGGTAAGAAATAGCTTGTTTTACCCTGTTTCAAGGCAAATAAATGCTGTTCCCTGGCAAGGCCTGTCCTGTGAGTGTTAGAATGGTGGTATGATCTAGCCTTGCTGCTGAAAGTGGATGACTTTCCAGCCTGAAGCAGCTCTTTTTAAAGTAATACTTCCTCTATAGCTGTCTAAAAAAAAAAAGCCAACAAAAAAACAAAAAAAACCCCAACCAAACAAAAAAACCAAACCAAAACCCCACAGCACTCAACTGGCTACATCTAGCTTTTTTATTTCAGCATATGAAGGTGGCTCAGAGTTGTTTTGCTGGGAAACTTTGCTAGGATAAGCTTGAACATTCTGGTTAACCATAGAAACCGGTCAGTACCACCTTCTTCCTTGAATTGATGTTCTGAGCAGGTGTTTCTGGTCATGGAGAAAAGATCTTCCTTCTGTAACAATTATTCTTCAGACATTGCCTCCTAGAAGAGGGCTCAACTCCTGCAACTAATAGATGTACAACATAAAGCAAAATTATGCTACTATTGATTTTCTTACAGCAAAGTACTTGAGATTCCAAGAACTAATTTGGATACCAACAAAAAATGACCTGTTGGTAGAAGAGGGAGTAGGCCCCTCAGGTTTCTACTCTTCTAGTTGGGAGTTGAAGCTAGTGGTACTAATAGGAACGTAATTCATAACTCTTCCTTGCTGCACTTCTATAGGAGACTTCACGTTTATTCTGTACTCTTAACATTTTAACAGGGGAATCCAAGCCACTTGCTACTCTGAACACTGCTAGTGTAAAGTTAATGACACGAAATGCATAATCTGTTTCTAGCTTTAAACACCAGCACCATTCCTTAGTTCACTACATAACACTGCCCAGGCAAGTGGCTCCCTTTCTAGATTGAAAACTTAAGTTCTTCAGGCTTCTGCAGGTCTTCACATCAAACAGAAGCAAATAGTTACTGTGAAGCCACTGTCACAGTATTTGTGTGTCGGGCAAAACCAAGAGAAGCTATAGAAATTCTGCTGGAGACCTTCTCCATGAGCCTTCCAGATCAGAGGTTGGGTAAGAACTTGTCTGTGGCATTTAGCATTGGTCAGCAAGTAGTTCTAGTCAGTCTTCTAGACTGTCTGATTCATAGTTAGCTAAACCTGTCTTGTGGTACTAACCCTTAACATTAACACCAATATTTGTAACTTCTCCTTCAGGTCTGCAATGAGAACTCACTGTTTAAGAGTGAGGCTCGCTATCTAGTGCGCAGGAAGGACCCTGAGCTCTGGGCAAATGTTCTGGAAGAAAACAACCCATTCAGGCGGCAGCTTATTGACCAGGTACAGCACCAAGGCTAAATTTTCAGTATGAGGAGACCTCAGGATGTCTCAGAAACATTATGGATCGTTAAAGTAGCTGTCTTCTCCCACAAGGTCCCCTGAGGCCCCATCTCAACCATAGAGAAACTAAGAGTTTGAGTGGCAGTTATTAACTCTGACCTTCACGGTCAGAAAACTTAGTAAGGTATTTTTTCCTGTCCTGTGGAATGACCTAACTTTAGTGAGTTTGGTCCCTATATAGACCCAAGGTGTGACTTTAATAGCTATATCCAGTATAGAAGTATCTCTCTTGCTGTCTATGACAAAATATTCTCAAAGTTCTGAAGTCTTAATTTGTAATTCTCTGAAATAGATTGGCAAATATCTCATTTGGGGAAAACGCTTAATAATTCCCTGCCTTCAAATCCAGGTTGTCCAAACAGCTTTATCAGAGACACAGGATCCAGAGGAGGTTTCTGTGACTGTGAAAGCTTTCATGACTGCTGACCTGCCTAATGAATTGATTGAGTTATTGGAAAAAATTGTCTTGGATAATTCTGTATTCAGTGAACACAGGTAAGAGGAGAGCTTTGTCCATAAGTTTAGCCTATTTAGTGCCTTTATTTAGGTTGTGAAGTGACCCAAGTTATTTGTGGGCCTCTTGCTTGCAGGACATACACACTCTTAAATGTGTATAATCAGGTGGAAAAACAGAATTTAAAGTGCTCTGTGCTTTAAGAACAGAGCTAGTTCACCCTAGAACACTGACTGAGATAGAGAATAGAGAACATTGATATTGGCAAGCAGTTTCTTGTAGAAGGCAAATATCAGTGTTCCTCAGTCTGGGGGTGAAAGGTTGCTGCTAGCGACAGCAAGTGGGTGTATTTTTTTGCATGTACAATACATGTCGCTTAAGCAGTGCACAGTAACACCTGCGTATAGCCTCTGCCTTCTGTTAACCAAAGGAATCTCCAGAATCTGCTGATCCTGACTGCCATTAAGGCTGACCGCACTCGTGTGATGGAATATATCAACCGGCTGGATAACTATGATGCCCCAGATATTGCAAACATTGCCATCAGTAATGAGCTATATGAAGAAGCTTTTGCAATATTCAGAAAATTTGATGTTAATACTTCAGCAATTCAGGTGAGGCGTGGTTCCCGCATGAAGGTATAGAATGCTAGTAATAGAGAGAATGAGAAGTGTACTGTTACATTGATTCTCAAGGAGTAATCTGTATTCTCAAGGGGTGGGATTATGTGCAAAGAATAGCAAAACAAAGTCAAAATACTGACTTCAGAGGCTGATCTTGCCAAAGTAATCAAAAAATGTTGGGGTGCTGCACATGCTTGGGGTGTGTCTGCTGCATTTGATTCCGAGTGGCTACCTTGGAGACTCATACGGGAAAAGTGCAGGGGAAGTAAATGCTACTACGCGTTGTCTTTAGGCCAGCATTACTGACTTCTGCAAGGCAGAGGAGAAACAGTAGCAACAAAACTCTCATTCTTGATGCCTCTACTTCATTAGACAGAAACGGCTGTTAGAAAAGCAGTTAGCTTCATATTGCTTACACAGGACACTTAAAGGAAGAGTTTTGTTAGAACGGACAACTTTATAAGGCTTTGGTTTTTAACTTGCAACTTCTGTTTCAAACAGGTGCTGATTGAGCACATTGGCAACTTAGACCGTGCGTATGAATTTGCAGAGAGGTGTAACGAACCAGCAGTATGGAGCCAGCTAGCCAGAGCACAGCTCCAGAAGGACTTGGTGAAAGAAGCCATTGACTCCTATATAAAGGCAGATGATCCATCTGCCTACATGGAAGTTGTTCAGGCAGCTAATAGAAATGGTAAGGCAAAGCGTCCTCAAACTTAAGATTGTTTAGATATGAGCTAGGTTATTGCATCTACATCAAGCAGTAGGGATTCTTGAGACTAATGAATTCTGTTTCGAAGGAAATGGGAGCAGTCAGTATGAGTCAATGTTTAGTGAGATTCCTGTCAACAAGCTTGTCTGTGTTCCTACACCAAAGATAGATCTTCATGTGGAGATAATTTGGACTACTATCATCTTAAATATAGCCAAGTATAATGTATTTATTTAGCTGTGTGTGGCAGAATTGCTTGCCGACTGGATTGTAGAATAGTTGCAAGAAGTTCCATCTTATGCGAAGGTGATGCGGGGTTTAGCAGGGAATTCCATAACTCAAATGCATACGGCTTAGTATCATGGTGGAAGAGATCCTCGAGACTACTGGTGAAAACTGTTTCTAAGGTGGGCAAGGTGAGCAACACAGGATGGCTAAACAGAGGATCTTAAACATCTCTTCTCTCTTCAAGATAACTGGGAGGACCTAGTCAAGTTCTTGCAGATGGCCAGGAAGAAGGCTAGAGAGTCTTATGTAGAGACAGAGCTTATTTTTGCTTTGGCAAAAACTAATCGTCTGTCAGAACTGGAGGAGTTTATTAGTGGCCCTAATAATGCCCATATACAACAGGTATGTCTTGATCCACAGTTCCCATGTATGACTTGCTGTTTAGCTGACTCCTGATTCTGGCTGTTACCCTTGTTTGCCTTGAACTCCTATTCCAGGTTGGTGATCGCTGTTATGAAGAGGGGATGTACGAAGCAGCGAAACTACTGTATAACAATGTATCTAATTTTGCTCGCCTGGCATCTACCTTGGTGCACCTTGGAGAGTATCAGGCGGCAGTGGACAGCGGCCGCAAAGCCAACAGCACGAGGACTTGGAAGGAGGTAATTTAAACTCGTGGGTTTTTTTAATATTCTGCAGAATGTGCTCTACTATTGCTTCTGACTGTTGCTCTGGAGCATAACTGGGCTCCTTTGCTCTGTCAGTAATGTGGGAATTAAAGAAGAGTTAATTCATAACTATGTACAGTTAGCTCTAATAGTAGCTTGCTAACTGTTTCTGGCTACAGAGTATGTTTGTAGCTTTATAAGCTGTCCTCTTGCCTGAGATAATAAAGCTTAATTTCAAAACAGTGTAAAATGAGTGGCAGAGATTTTAATTCTAGAGCAAGCGTTATGGAAATACCTATTTGGAGCTGTATGTAAGCCTCAAATGTGGTGAAGCTTTACTAATTAACTTTCCTTTTAATATAAGGAGATTAAGTAAGCATTGCAGTATTCTCCTGTTAACTGAGTATTTGCTAACTCTCATTACAGGTATGCTTCGCCTGTGTGGATGGAAAAGAATTCCGCTTGGCGCAGATCTGTGGCTTACACATAGTCATCCATGCTGATGAACTTGAAGAGCTGATCAGTTACTATCAGGTTAGATCACTGTTCACTGTTAGTATCCTAGAAGACTCTAGACAGCATACTTGTATCTGCTAGTAAAGTGGACACAGATGAAACCATGATACCCTGTGGGGCTAATCTTTAAATTCATTCTTCCTCCATCTCTATGTCCTAATAGCTGCATGCATTTTTTTCTGTAGTAAATCGAAGGGCGATAGTTTTCACTGTCCCTTCTTCAACAATTCTGTTCTCTCATTGGAATCGTATCTTACAAGTCTAAGCACTCTCACTTGGCGAGAAAAGCAAAGCATGTTGAATTTAACTAAATATGCATTTTAGCAAGCTTTAAGTGCCGGTTGGTCATGGATTTGCAATTAATCCTTATTTTCCTAACATCCAGGATCGTGGCTACTTTGAAGAACTGATTGCCCTTTTGGAAGCTGCTTTGGGCCTAGAGCGTGCTCACATGGGAATGTTTACTGAACTTGCCATCTTATACTCCAAATTCAAGCCTCAGAAAATGAGGGAACATCTGGAGCTCTTCTGGTCCAGAGTTAATATTCCAAAGGTATGCAGTAAGGTAGCTACATTGCATGTGAAGTTGGGAAGCTGTCAGCGAATCAAACTGACTGATTTCTTGTTTTATCAGGTGCTCAGAGCTGCAGAACAGGCTCATCTCTGGGCAGAACTTGTATTCCTCTATGACAAGTACGAGGAGTATGACAACGCAATAATTACTATGATGAATCATCCCACTGATGCCTGGAAAGAAGGACAGTTTAAAGATATAATTGCCAAGGTAAGTAACTAGTTAACTAAATAAAATTGCTGAAAGTTTCTTTCAGAACAGAGGCAAAAACGCACAACAGAATTGCTGTTTAGAAAATGAGTTTGCTTAAGCTGCTACTCAGTTTTCCTGCTGTACTAAAACAACTTCCAGTCAGTTTAGCACAGGAATTAATCTAATCTTTGGTTTTCTGCTGTGCAGCATATTCTATTGAGTGACAGCAGCTAGCACAGGATGTCTTCAGAGACTGCTCAAGGTCATACAGGTCACAAACAAGAGGCACAACCAACCTCCTTAATACCTTTGAGCTGACTGCTGTCTTGGTCTGAGGCTGTGACTGCTCTAGAAAGATCTCTGCAAATGTTTCCAGCTGTTCCAGTGGGAGAATTACGGTGGGCAATCCCATGAATGCACCAGAGAATAGTGAATTGATTAATAGTTCAGACAAGATTTGAGACTTAACACATTCTTATTGGCCCTACGGGTTTTAAGGCAACAAGTTAAAGACTGGTTAAGACTACAGCCTTTACTGGCTTTAGGAGTTCAAGAAATGGTCACGTGAACTGTAGTAGGCTATCTGTGCCAGGATCTCCTAACTGTGGATGAGTTAGAATTAGTTTGTACTACCCCTGGCAGCTTGTGACTTCGCTGTCTGGAAGCAGATGGCACAAGAAGCAGTCATAAGGTTGAACAAGAATTCTGCGTCTAAGTGTAACATTTCTGGCCTCTAACAGGAAACTTATGCTCTTAACTCAGCACAAGGTTTATCTGACTTTAAGTTAAGTGATCCAAACTAAGCACCTTAGGCTTACTTGTGTTTGAAGTACTAACTAGCGTCTAACCATGCAGGTGGCCAATGTGGAGCTGTACTACAAAGCCTTGCAGTTCTACTTGGACTACAAACCTCTGCTGATCAATGATCTCCTGCTTGTATTATCTCCACGACTGGATCACACCAGGACAGTCAATTTTTTCTCAAAGGTGAGTCTGGGAGATGGTAGATGAATAAGAAATCGTCTTGCTCAAGTTAAGACACTCCAGTCTCTGGCTGGAAAAAAGGGTTGACATCTTTCAGGTGGCTTTGCCTCCAGTATAAAGGACTGAGAAGCAGCCCAGTCCTGGCTTGATGTGGGAAGCACCGGAAAAGTTAGCATAACTGGCCTAGGAGGCTGTTTTATTTTACCTCTGGCAATACAAGATGCTTTATCTGAAAGGGACCTGACAGTAAGCACAAACTCTTGTAATAACAAGTGGGAACCTATTTCAGGAGTATGTAGCGTAAGAAATGGTATACTTGATTTTGTATTGCAATTGTCTTAATTCCAGGTTAATCAGCTACTTCTAGTAAAGCCTTATCTGCGTTCAGTCCAGAACCACAACAACAAAGGAGTTAACGAAGCTCTAAATGACCTTTTAACAGAGGAGGAAGATTACCAGGTGAGCGTCACAAAACAGATTGCTGGGCCTGAGGGGTGCTCCTCTTTCTCCAACAAAAAGAGGCTGTGGTTTGGTTGTTCCCCAACTGACACAGAGTAATTCCCTTGAGTAAAAGATAACTTCTGCAATGCAACAGTAGTGGGGGTGGAATCAGGCCCTTTGCGGGCAGGATTCTTGAGACGCTGTGATGATTTGCAAACAAAGCAGATGCCACAGTTGTTTTTCTCAGAAGAGACTTCACAAAGGTCAATATCAGATGTGTACTCTACTGGGCAACACTTCTGTAAACAGATTTGCTTCTGGCCCCATTGGATGCTATTTGGAAGACCTGCTTTGTCTTCTAAGGTTTCCTGCTCTGTCAAGTGAGGTAAGTATGACTGAGTTAGCGTCTTGCTTTGTTAAAAATCATCTTTTGGAGAGATGCATGAAATATGTAGGGTAAACAAGCTGTAGACGTAGTATCAATGTCCAGCTGGGGGAAGCTGAACACTTGCGCACCACGCTTAGATGCTTTTCTACTTCAGTTCTCACCTACTACCATCTGGAAGCACGTGTAACAGTTCTCTCGCAAACAGGGTTTGAGAGCTTCCATCGATGCCTATGACAACTTTGATAATATAACGTTGGCTCAGCGTCTGGAAAAGCATGAATTAATTGAATTTAGGCGTATTGCAGCATACTTGTATAAGGGTAACAACCGCTGGAAACAGAGTGTGGAGCTATGCAAGAAAGACCGTCTGTATAAGGTGAGTTAATGCAGCCTTTCTCCCTGACTGTCAAAAAGAAGTCTGAAGTATGGATCTCCTGGATACTGAATGTGTTTTGTTAGTTTCAAATATGGAGTTCTAATTAGTCTTAGTCCTTCACTTGAAGTTTAAGGAAGGACTCTTAGAGCAGAAGTGTTTGCAATTTCAACTGCATATCTTAAATCTAATTTAATAATGTTATCCTGTACTTGGAGATCTGTGTATATCAGTTAATGGCATGTGTACAGTTTTCTGTATCAGTATGGAACATCTTCTATAGAACTGAAGGACTTAACGCCCTAGTAAGGGTACAGATGAAACATGATTACACGATCACTTCAAGCCTGTAGTGAGTTCACGTGGGCTAGTTTTTTGCCTGCTCTGTAGGAAAGCTGGCATATAGTCTGTCTTGCCACATAGCAAGCAGTTGATGCAATAATCTCTTCTGCTCTGGGTAATCCTTAATATCTAACGGTGAGGTAGGTGGGATACCAGAAAGATTGTTTATCTTCTCTGCTACAAAGCTAAGCAAAATCTCATTAGGTCACTTCAAGTACTTATAGAAAACCTGATAGATAATGTTAGTGTCTGGGTTGCCTCAAAACAGGAGAACTTAACTGAGCTCATGTACTGTAGCTTGGCTCCTACAGAATTTGCCTGGTGTTAAAGACTGCCTTACGGAATGCCAAATACCTGGCTTATCTTAGCTAGCAATGAGATGTACATAAGGTATAGAGCAAGATGTTGACAGGCAAGGGTCAAGCTTAACTGTTGTTCTTTTCTGTAGGATGCTATGCAGTATGCTGCAGAATCCAAAGATGCAGAGCTAGCTGAGAAGCTGCTTCAGTGGTTCCTGGAAGAAGGCAAGCAGGAGTGCTTTGCAGCCTGCCTTTTCACATGTTATGACTTGCTGCACCCAGATGTAGTGCTTGAGTTGGCCTGGAGGCATAACATCATGGACTTTGCAATGCCTTATTTCATCCAAGTGATGAGAGAGTACCTTACCAAAGTGAGTATTGCATAGGATAAAAAGTTAAGGCTTCTATTCTGCTGGATGATTAGCATTATGCAAAACAGATCTCTTTGCATGTATTTGGAATATTGTTGTTCCTCATAGATGAAGTCTTCTATGAAGTTCTGTGGGTTTAGTCACTTCAGGCTAACTAGCAAAACTTATAAATAGATGTCTTGGGAGTTGAAAGATGTCTAGTTAAACTTTTGCTTTTAATAGTGGACAAGCAACTGCGTGCTCTTCAGAGCAGCTTCATAGTTGATGAAGCTGAAAACTTGGTGAGGACAACCTGTATCACTCTTCACTTCGTATAACTATGAAAGCACTCTCTGTTTTCTTGTTACAGAGAATACAGCTTTTGAGTAATTAACAGGACACACTAGTCCTACATCAGTGATAGGAGTAGACTGCTGAAGATGATTTTTTTAAAATGGAAAACGGAACTTTAGATGCATAGTCTGGCTGTACAATACTGATACCAACAGGTAGCTCTCAACTGAGAGAAAAGAGAGATGTTCTGATTATGTGTTGTCCTGAAATGCTTGTCTCAAGCAGCTCTAAGATACTAAGCTGAGTTCCTTCCTTAGAAGGCACTAGGGTTGCATAGGACATCACAGTAAAGAACTTCATTAAAATGAGTAATCTAAAAGTGACTGCTTTGGATTGCTTCTAATCAAGTCATGTTAAGTATTCCCCTCTGAATTTTCTTGCAGGTTGATGGGCTGTTCTATAAGGTGACACTCTGATTTCAAACTCTTTGTGTTCGTGTCCCTCAATATCCTAGGTTTCTTTTACAGGAATCTAGCTGTAGCTTCTGCCAGAAGAGCACTGTAATTTAGCTCTAACTCATTTCCTGTTCACTTTCTAATGCTAAAAGGATAACTATTCACAAGAAACTTGAAAATCCAACCAGACTCAGCTCCTCTTCGTGGGAAACAGAAGCAAGTGATTAAGGAGGACTTGAGTGTTTGGGCTCCTGTTCACGCTATTACAGATATCTTGTAGCAGGGAGGATGTTGTTCATAAGTATAAAAAAAAAAAGCAGTTGCCACGTAATAGGATGTGTCCTAAATGCAAATTGGATGTTATGCTGAAATTACTGACGTGTGCAATCTTTCAGGCATGGTGAGTTCAAATAGTAGCATAGAGCTTCTGTAAACTTCTTGCCTGTTAGTATGATGAAAGTCCTTGCACAGATCTTAAACGCTGCTGCCTCCTCATATTCCACTGAGGAGAAACTTGCCACACAAGTTCACCTGAACTCTTCCATGTGAGGTTTAGGTCTAAAATAATGGGTTTTAAACTGCTGGTTGGATTTACAAGTAATCACATGTACTAAATATGGTATAACTTGCCAGAAGGAAAATCTGCATGGAGAAAATGGTTTACAGTGGAACTAATTTAGTCTGTTGAATTAACTGCGAAACATGGAATTAGAGAATGGGCTTTATAAATGTGGTTTGTCTAAAATTGTCATGTAACTAACTTCAACAGTGCAAAAGAATATACTAGTTTATCGGTGGGGTGTGTACATCTTGCAGAACTTATCTATCTTCTATGCATAAAAAGGTGTTAAAGCACAGAATAGCCTATGTCCCGGAAGGGGCCAGGCACACAAAGTATGACGACAGTCATTTGGAAACCTTTTGAACAACTTCACTTCTCAGCAGCAAATCACACAGATGTTTAGGCATTCCTGGGGAGCTGCTCTTGTCCCTTTTTCAGGGTGTCTGCTGTCAGCATGCTCGCTGTTTCTCCAACAGAGGGAGTAACTGCACTTTTGTTTCAGATTCCTTAATGCTTTAGGGGCAGTAAAGATGAAAGCCTAATCCAAGAGAGAGTGGGAATCCCACGTGATAAGTAGAGCAATACAACTAGTTTGAAAGTGATAGCTGTCAATTTCTTTGACCCATAGTAACATGGATAGTGTTTGTAACAGAAATACTTAGTGTTATCCTGAAGAGGTGTTAGGCTGACAGCTATAAATGAACCAGTTAAAGACCTACTGCTATTCAAGTTATTAATTTGAGTTGCAAACTTCAAAAAGTCCAGGAAATTGTTAAACACCACACGTAGATAACATCTCTAAAGTATAATAGAGACTCCTCTTGCAGCACTTCTCAGACCAGATGTGATTCTCGCAGTGGGAAAGGAGGAGGAGGAGCCCCTGAAATACGGCATTGGGCTAAATGTAGGTCCAGGATGTTAATACTGCCTGTGTCTGGATGTGAAGCTGTGTGATTTTTATGACTTTCAGTCTTAATGGTTCTCTTATGGAAGATACAACTTGTTAAACTTGAGAGAAGGAAGATGCTGTTGCCTTCTCAGATTAGTCCCCCCACCTCCAATTCAAAGTTGTGTTCAGGGCTCCTGCATTACTGTAGCACTTTCACAAATGTGTTTTAGCTTTATTTGACACAACACAGATCTGTATAAAGCTCATATTACTAGACTACTTTCCATGATGGTTCTAGAGTTTCCTCTAAAAGGTCATAGAGTTAACAGTTACTAGAATAGGGCCCCAAAAAGTGTTTCACTTGAAGGTGATGATGATCTCAGCTGCATTGACAGCTATTGTTTATTGCAATAAACCTCAAGCAATTGGGAGGGTAGATTTACAACATAGCTTGCCGGGAACATGCAGACTTTCGTAGTCTCTAACTTGGACTAAGAAAATGAGCACTTGATAGCTTAGGTACCAGGCATGAAAAGCCTCACACGATGGTGCAATTCCTACACAAGGCCTTTATACATCTCCTGTTCACTTCGATGTAGGTGGATAAACTTGATGCTTCTGAAAGCCTAAGAAAAGAAGAGGAACAAGTAACTGAACCCACTCCAATAGTATTTGGTAGGTGAAAGACTTGGCTTTAATTGATTACCTATTGTCACTCTGGTCTCTTTTTGTGGAGGTAACTTAACTACCTCCAGTTGAAGTAAACTGGTTTCAACTAGATAGTAAAGTGGTTGTCTCTGCTAGATGAACTGCATAAGTTGTTGAAGTGACATCTCATTCTTACAGTACTTTGACTCTCCAGCTAAAGTTACATGGCTCAGAACTCTAGCCTAGGCAGTCTTTCAGTATGGTAGCCGGACAGGGAATACCAAGGTGCGCACAACCCCAGGAATAATTTACAGAGCATGCAAATTCCTCCTGTTATTCCTACCTAAAAGGAACGTGTCTGCCTTCTGCTCTTCCAAGTAGAAAGGCAGACTGGCTTTCTAGCTCACCCATTTTAAGACACGTGCAGCCAAAAAAACATGGCTGTCCTCAAGTGTGCTGCTATTCTAGAAGCCCTTCTGAAGAGGGATTCTGCTAACAAGCACCTAGAAGTGGCTGGTAAGGGAAGGATGTGACTGGCTTACTGCCTGATGTGAACATTAACGTGAATTTAACATATGCATGAGGCATTTGTGCTCCTAATGATGAAGACAAATCTGGCAAGGTATGTTTGGGCCTTTTGCAGCACTCTCCAGACTGTGAGACCTAACAGACCTAACTATTTGCTTGAATTGCTTCACTCTCTGACCACGCATGGGTTAAATAGTACCGGCTTGTTTGGCTTTCAGTATGGTCTCTTCAAAACAAGCCAGGTTTATCATGCCCTCAAGGTCAGTTGATGCTCATCTTCCCTCTGAGTTCTGCCTTGCTTTTGTAGTTTTCTGGTAGGAAGAGCAGATGGCCTAGATGCCCGCTCTGTGCTGCATGTTGAGTAATAGTGTGACTTGCTAGCGTATGCTTGCACAGAGGCTGATCTTTAGCTTCATGATCCTGTCCCATAGTACAGCTAGCATCAGGGAAGCTTGGGTTTTCAAACTAACTTTGTTTTTCTTGTGTTTTTCTAGGCCAGCAGTTGATGTTAACAGCAGGCCCCAGTGCAGTACCTCCCCAGGCAAACTTCCCATACGGATACACAGCACCAGGATTCACCCAGCCGCCTGTTTACGGTTTCAATATGTAACTAGCTCTCTGACAGACCTTCACTGTCTCTGTTCTCTTCCTTCCCGTCCCTTTTTAACTTCTCCAAGAAGTGTACAATGGTCCTAAAGGCACAGATGACCTTCTGTTGGCTGAACACGCTTGCTGCCCAGCTCAGTGAGGAGACTTCAACGGGATGCCTGTTACTGTTATTTATTGATTATTGTCCGGTTACATTTCAACCTCTGAAAGGCAGCTTTTGTTAATGACATTGTGAGACTCTTGTCTGAAGTTAAGGCACTATTTCACTAACTCATATAGCAATAACTGCTTGAGGCCAGGGGGAAGAGAGCATATTTTTCTTTCTTTTGCAAAGCCTATTGAAGGCAGCTGGGAAATTGCCTGGCACCAAGTTGTTAAAGCTTTAGCTGAAGCTACTAAAGTAGCAGGGTTGTTAACAATTCAGTGAAGCATCTCGTTAATAATGAATTGTTGAAAGCTTGTGTACATCTGACTACCCCATTTTATTTGCAGTCTTATGTGCAAAAGAAAATGGGCTTTCTAATATTTGTGCTCTGAATGTTTAGAGGAATATTGGGAAGGTCTCCTTTTCTGGACAATAATGCTGTTGGGGTTCAATGCTGTTGGAGTCTGTTCTATATTTTCTGGAGTAGATTTGAGACTTGAAGAAAATAAATCTTCTCATGCCAGAGAGCAAACATTTCCCAGATCCTTTTTGTTTAACAAGAGAGCATGTTACTTGTTGATGTTAAATGGTACTAAAGGAAACCTCAGCTGTATGTGGCAAATGAACATAGGAGTGTGCATGGGCTGCCAAAGCACTAGAGATGCAAGAGCACAGTGTCAGGGTTGGGGAGGGGGGACACACTGCTAAAATATTGAGGCAGTAGGGAGGGTCATAATCCTGACTTTTTTATTTGCACCTTTAACTGATTCCGGCATTGGCTTCCTGCCACACCATGTTCTGATCCTGTCTGGTGGGCAGAGTCAGCACCACCTGAATTAACAGGGTGCAGTGACTCAGTTCTGCTATGCTGCAGTAGTATCGACAGCGTGTCCATCACCCACCTCTTTCTTTGAGAATGCCAACAGGGATGTATTATTACTTTGTGCCACTCTTCAAATACATGTATCATTAACGTTTTATGTACTTAGATAACAATGTATGATTTATGGTTATGAATCTTGTGCTAATCTTGAATATTATAAAAGTCCAGCTATAAATGTAAAACTGCAGTATCCACTGTGTGGTTCTAGTCTTAATATCTTGTGGGTGGGGACTGGTTAGTAGAAATACACTGCCATTAATAGCATCAGGTTTCTTAATCTGACAACTAACGATGCCAGGCAGGAAAAGGGGAAACTTGGGCCAAAGTACCTAACATAGGTGGCTTAGCAGTTGACTGAAAAAGGAGTTGCGGTCTGTTCTCTGGACACATCAGCACACTGCCACGGGTGGAGGTCATGCTGCAGGAGGCAGTCACATGCTTACATGACTTCATTCACAGGACTGGAAAAGCTTCAGTCCTGTGCCGAGGGAGATGCAGTAGTGATAAGCTGCACTTTTTCATACTGAATTCCACTTGAACAGGGCGAAACATCTTTAAATGCCAACCAGTAGAGACTGCCAGGGTTGTGAAGTCAATAACAGCAGACAATGTTTTGGCACAATTCTAACTAGTGTATTGTCTCCCTTGGTCACTGCACTGTGATAGCAACAGCAAAGAGATGTGGCATCCACCTCCTTGATAGAGGCTAGAGTGCTCCAAGTGTTGATGTACCATTCTGACCTCAGTTTTGTACTGATCAGCACTCAGCAGCTCAGCTGGAAATACTGAGCAGCTAATGAGTTCAAGCAGATCTGCACTCTGTCCAGTCTTATTCCTGGCAGGAATTAGCCAGGTAGCATGCTATTTTCCAGACAAATGGTACTTACATTTTGTAACTAGTTCCTTGTGGGTCAAAAGGAACTTGAGTGAGGCAGCTGGAACCGAAGACTAGCTCTAGGATTTGTATGACTGTAGGAGTTTCCTTCCTCTCAACTTGAAAATTTAGTGTGACTTCGTAGCAACAATTACAATCTGATGGTGGAATACAGTAGACTGCTAGATTAAATACTAAAACAGCTCTTGACCTCTAGAGAATTGAGCTAGCCTGTGGATCCTTAATAGCTGCAGTCCAGAAATCTAATTACAGGAATGACTGAGTTCTCAAGGAAAGCAAAGCTGCCAGCTCTGATGAACAGTCTTGCTTTAATTGCTCTCCTGGTATCTTGAGCTCTTGCTAAGTATAATGGCTTTTATAAATTCTGTAATCTTGCATTCTAAAATGCATCTAGAAAGGCATACTCCCTGCCATTACAGTGCAGTGGTACCTAAAATGTGGAACAAACTCTTGCATACCAGAGTACTTCACTGTTTCCTTAACAGTTAAGTTGTTTTCAGCAGGAAATAACCCCTCTTTTAGTGGGTTAAGTGGAGGGCTTAACCAGTTTATGAAGTTGTAGTGTCCACCCGAGTTTTCAAAAACTCGGATAAGATTGCTTTGCAGAAAACCTTTAAAATTAAGCTTCTCACTAATTCCAGCCACTAGTGCTATCATGTAGAATGATCCGTTCATGCAGAACATGCTGCAGAGTGCAGCATCTGGAGACTAACTTCTGGGCTTACGATACTGTGCAATAGTAAACTGTCTGAACCTACATACAGGCTTTCACCGACCCATGCTTTTCTGTGAGAAGCAGTATGGATTTCCTTTTGTAACACCTCTTGCTATTTGTCAGACCTTAAGGGGGTTTTCCCCAATCTGGCACACTTCGGACAGCTACAGATCTGGCATCAGAAATGACAAGCAATCTTCAAGCACTGCTGTGCATCTGCTTTAATGTCTTGTGAGCTAGGTGGAAACTGATCTCTCCTCAAATGACTGCAAGGACATGTGCTCCTCTTGGCATAAAATTCTGACCTGTATTCAGCTGCTCACTCTGTGCTAGCACTTGAGCTCCTTACACTATCCTTTTCTCCCTCACATCTTTAAAGGTTACTGGTTTCTTTTGGTACAAACACCAAGTGAAAGGAGAAGGGAGGAAGAATGTCTAACAAAACTGCTGCTAGAAGCAGAACTCTGGTGGAGGCTACTGCTGTCTGCTCTCTTGGGCCAGATGAGCCAGCCCCATAAACTCGGGAGGAATTAAACTCAGGAGGAATGCATCGCTGGGGTAAGATCTGTTTCTTATTGGCTACAAAATGTTGTGGTATTTTACAAGACTTCCATTTCCCTTCCCCTGTTTTTAGGGCCCTATAATTAAATGTTAGCATAGCAGAAGAAAATGCTCTTAAGTCATTTTGCTCCTTAAAAAATAAAATCTATAGGCAGATGGAGCCTATTCGAGTTAGTACAAATTATGGGAATGATACAGGAAAGACAGTAGTAAATGCAAGGTCCAAAACTTAATTTCGATTTAATAGCTTCTTTTTTTAGCAACTGCAGTGCTGAGAGCTGGCACTTACAGGATAACATGGATCCTTTAATACCTAGCAAAACTGGCAACAGTTACTCAGAAACAGTTACTCAGAAAAAGAGTTCTTCTGTTTTTTGAACTCTAAAACTGACAAACAAATCCTTTGTTGTCTCATGCCCACTTAAATGAGCATGGATAACTTTTGTACTCAGGCACGTGATATACTCGGGCAAAGCTGTCTGTTCAACTGCTGTATAGTTAATGTTTATGCTTCATCGTGTGACATTTTCATTGACAGTCTAGAGCTTGGCCACGGAGAAACTCTTAGTGTGATAAAACCACCGTGACAGTGGATCCAGTTTGCACTGAAAAAAATTGAGGCTAGAAATCTTGCGAATCTTGGAACAAGTAGCACTGCATGTACCGGGTTCCCGTAACAAGCAGTTTAGAAAGTGTCTGTACTACCTTGTGACAGGGTGTATTTCCCATCTGTAAAGCTTCTTTTTGTCTTTCTGGGTCCTTCCTGTTCTGCTGTGAATGGCTTGTCTTGTCACTTGTTTCCAAGCTGGCTGTTTCTTCTTTTGCTGTACAAAGTACCCCAAGACTGCTTCAATCTCATTTGTTCCCACAAACTAAAATTGGGACATCTTGAATTTGTGATAAAATGTTACGGAACATAAGGCTGGAAAATGCTTAATGACAGTACGGTGCTTTGTGACGCTGGTGTGTAATTAGGTTGTGGTTTGTTGAGTGAATGAACACTTGCTATAGCAACCTGCAGGTGCACTGGTCCAGCTTAATGGATTTGGAGTCTTTTTATTCTGCTACATCTCTTCCTTCAGCAAGCATTCAGCCTTCAAAGAGTTTGCTGCTGGTATAGCTTTCTTATTTTTCCATACTATGTGTTTTCTGTGGGCATGTTTCCAAAGTTAATGACAGATCCTGACTCATGTTTTACTAATAAAATTCTGAAGAATTGCTAGCATCGGTTTGTGTTTCAGTCCAGATCTTTCAGTCTGGAGCCTTTGAGGTCTTTCAGGAAGGTAGCAAAATCCATCTGTTTTCTTCCAACCTAAAATAAAGTTGATGGCTTTTAAGCATTACAATGGTATGAATTTGAAATACAGTCAGTGAAGGGCAAGTCTTGTCTTGCTTTTATGTGTCAGAATTTAAAAATTCTGGGTTTATTCAGTGATGCATTCTCCTGCGTGGTTAAATGACTCAAGGAGAATTTTTTTTCTGTCTGCTGTGGTTTTAGTCAAGACTTTAAAATATCTTCATCTAAAAATCTGTATTTCTCCTTTTCCTCCTAGTGGTTATGAAAGGAAGGAATTACAAAGTCATCTGGTATGTTCTTTTCCACAGTGATGAGGTCTGCAATATTAATGCAGAGCACAAATTCCCAAAGTGCTGGTTATCCAGCTGAGAAGCTAGGAGAGGATTTGAGTGGGACAGGGTGGTTAGGAAGTCTTTCCATTGCTTTCCTTTCAGAAGATATGTTTTTGGTTTCAGTTAGAGGGTGGGGAAATGGTCTCGCCTAGGGTAAACTGCTAACAGGGTTTGTCACCTGGAGTAGTTTCTTTCAGTAATATGTTGTGACGGAAGCGTGACCATGGTCTGGTAGCAGTATGATAACCTGTAAATGCTGTATGCAGTACATGGATTTCACTTGTCTTCTGACATGAGTCAGGCCCACTCAAATGTTAATGTAACAGGGACTTCTGTTGGGCTCTTTAGAGGCTGAGTCTTGGTAATCTCGGTGAATAACCTTGAGTCTCAACAAGAGCTCTTTTTGCATGTGTGCTCAAGTGGGAATCATGCAAGTTGTTTTGGAATAGCATCATCTTTCTTATAGTCACAGTAGCTCCTGCTGTGCACACTCGAAAACTGGGGAAGTGTTGACTCAGATCTTCAATACGATCACTTCTCCTTGAAGCCTGTTATGCACAGGATCTGTTGCACATATAGGGGATCATTTGTTCTTGTCAGGGAACCTGAGAGGAAATGAGTTTTGTTATTTTACCATAAGACCCCAAGTGATGTAGGTCAATCATGCATGGAAAGGTTTGTAGTAGTCGATGAGTTGTAACAATTCAGATTCTCTGGTTCAAGGACATAAAATAGGAAGTTATCTGCCCTATACTGACCACTTACGGTCTCTGAAACTATGGCCTGCTGTGTGGTACACCAAGCTGTGCCAATTAAAAAAAACAAAACAAAATGAAAAAAAAAAACAAAAAAAAAACCAAAAAAACCCCAACAACCACAAAAACCCACCTCATTTTGGGGAGGGGCAAGGGAGGGATAAGTTGGAACTGATCAAGGATGGTCACTGTTTATGTGTTTTCTAGGATCAGAAACCTCTGTCTGCAATCAGTGTTTGTGTTTGGAAAAAATCATGGAAGTTGCTTTCATCTTTAGTAGTTCTTTTTAATTCTGATTATCAGGGCCTGGAGGGATGCCGTGAGGTGTACAGGCTGCAATAGCACCTGACTATGTATTTCACAATTCTTTTATCTTTCTATGGCAGCAGAAGCAAGCCAAGCAGCAGTCACCAGCAAGGGAAATGGGTTCAGATTGTCAGAAGGTTGTTAGGTTGTTTCCATGAAAATTCCTGAATTGAGAGCAGTAGGATTGAGAACTTGATATCCTGTCCGTAACAGGAGCTGCTCTTTTATGCTTTGACCACCCATTTCCTAGGAAGTGCTCTTGACCATGCAAGTCCGGTCAAGTCTTTACTTTCATGTAAATCACTTACGGGATTTAACATGCACCTTTTGCAGCCTCTGGTATTTCAGGGCTTGCTTGTCTTCCTTAGATGCTCTTCTCCTTCAGGCTTTTCTGCTGACAAGTGTTGCTAGCAGCTTCTTGGAGGTCAAGTTGAGATGGCTTGCAATCTGCATGCGATTAAATATGAATAATCCTTTCCCTGTTCAGCAAAGTAAGCGCTGTTGTGAATCCCATTGAGGCTGATGAGAATTAAGCATATGGCATAGTATTTTCTTGGGCAGGATGAGGCCTTTCTAACTTGATTCATGAATCTGTAAGAACCAGTGTTTGTTGTGAGGTTGCTTGTGGCCTCACAGTGGTGGGTATAAGTGTCTACAAGCAGACATGAATGTTATGGTAACTTGATGGAAAGGCAGTGAGGAGTTGCAGACATTGATCAGAAATCCAAATGCATTTCCATTTGTTTGCTATCTTTGAAAGCATTTATCTTATTTTTGCCATTGCAGTACTGCTAACCCGAGCACCGAGCAGCTGCTCTGCATCTAGGACTGGGACTGTGAATGTTTGTTCCTTTCATGCACCATTCATGTTGGGTTTTTTTCCCCTCTTACTTCCCAGTGCTGGGAGCGGGTAGCCTTAGACTTGACACGGGACCACCTTAATGGGCATGCCCTGTGACTGTCTTAACTCGGTTCTGGCGCCATCCAGGGATGAGTTCTGCAATGCAAGTACATGTTTGTTTGCTTTTAATCCTGGCAGAATAGAGGTATTTGTTTCCCAAATGGTCTTTCTGCGGTGAGCTTAGCCACAAAGCCACAGCTGTATCGCTGCCCTGCTTGCTTTCAGATGAGGCTGGCAGCTGGAATCCAGCTGCCCAATTGCTGAGTCTTGTTAAGCAAAAATCATGACACGAAGCACAGATAGCAAGTCTCAACAAGAGCATGCTCTACGCATGGCCGGGGGAGACTTCTTAACATCGAATGTTCCCTCTTTGGAATAGGGCAGCTGCTCCAGGTGTAAGAGAGAACACAGCGCCGGAGTCCGGCTCCAGCGTTCCCTGCTTTCTGTGAAATCCTGGATGGAAAGGAAAACGGTGCTGGTTTCTCTCCCCAGCATTCCTGTATATACAGTTTTCAAACACGAATTAGTGAAGGGCTGTCTTTCTACGTCTGCAGATAAATCAAAACCAAGTAGTGGTGTGATTTGCACAGCCTAATTATTTAGGAGCAGTAGGTAATAAATCCCCCCCTGAAAAACTAAACAAGCCCGAAGTGTCTGCTGTCACAGGCGGTGAGCATGTTTTGGTTTCTCTTCCGATTACGGTGTCAGGTGTCCACATATGCTTACTGCCCGGGGCCTTTCCTTGTCCCCCTCCTCACCGGCCGAGGCGTTAATGCTTCGAGCAGCTGACAAGAGAGCAGCAAATCCCGCGCCCCCCCGCCTTTAAAGTGCACTTGGACCAGTAAGGGCCAAATCTACCTTCGGGAGCAGTGAGCGTTCTGCTGTGCGTACCCAACTGACCGGGTGGCCTTTGGGGTGCTTTCTGTAGCCAGTCCTGGTGTTCGGGGGGAGCGGGCAGCGCCAGCCGAGCCCCTGCGCCCTCCCGCCCCTGCCTGGAACCCGCGCAGCGGGATTTTGCCACGGATTTCCGGGAGCGGGGTAAGAAATCGCCGTTTCCGTAGCGGCGAAGCCCAAGCCGGGCCCCTGCCGAGTCTCGCCGACGGCTCCTGGCTCGCCGTTCTCCCCTCC
>VWZL01001160.1:0-27086 GCA_013396915.1 Stercorarius parasiticus
TTGACCATTTAAAAAAAAAAAAAGTCCAGTCCTTATCAATTTTGCTATGTTGTTGGCCTCATCGACTTGCTAGACTTTGCCACTTTTTAATTTGAGGGCAGAATTCCATGGTTCTTATGTCTGTCCCAAGAATTCGTAAGGGAGGTGAAAAGGTTGTATGGTTTTTTGGGTTGGTTTGGTGGTTTTTTGGTTGTTTTTTTTTTTTTGTTTGGGGTTACTTTTGGGGTTTTTTTGGTTTAAAACAGCAACAACAAAAACCTTGGACACACTGTCACATTTTAGTCACTTCCTTGTTTGCTGACTAGTTCAGTGCAAACATGCCGCATTAAAATGACAGTTTTTCTTGGTCTACCCTTACCAAGCTGAGGCAGTTGGTATCTCTTTGGAATCACAGCTATATGTCCTTTATTTCATTTGTCTCCTGTTAGCTGTAATATAGTCGCTGAACAGCACTGAAGGAGGCTTTACTAAATCTCCCTATTTTTATTTTTGTTTACCTGATCACAAACACCCTTCAGCAATAAGTACTTGGACCCTGTGTGGAGCTTTGAGCACAGCCACAGGAGGTACCATCTCTCTTCCTCTGTGCTGCTTCGAATCGATTTTAAGTTCCCAGATGACTTGTGCAATGTGATCAAGTACATTTCAAATCAATTTGTAGACACTACTTTTGGAGCCTGTGATGAATTGCAAATACGAAAGAACACCTCCTTGCCATCTTGCACAGCCGTAAAACTCTGTGCCATTCATCTGTACGGAAAGCTGTGAGGGTAGCACTTACTAAAAGGTTGAGGGCAGAAGACTTAAGGCTTCCACTTCTCGCCTACCAATAACAAGCCTGACCCCAACCAAGGACTGGGGCTTTGTGGAGGAATTTTCCCTCCAGTTCCTGTAGCCTCTGGGGAGGGGCTGCTTCTGCAGCTCCCTCCGTACTGATACTGCAGGCAGCAGCTGAACCAGCTCCAGCCTGTAGCCTATATGGCATCAGTCACAGAAGCATACTGAGTTTTCCCATCTCCCATCCCAGGCTAGGTGCTCCCTCATTATCAAACCAATGGCTCTGAGGATCAGTGCTGACTTCTTTACAATTTATTGAGCCTCCTCTTGACCAAATGTGGTGGTGACCCCACTTTATTGAGATGAAGGATGTCTGACACTAGCTATTCGTGTGCAGAACTTCCAGTGAAAGACTGTGGGAGTTAAAATTTCATGGGGATAGAGAGTTCTCTCGCTTAACGTAATGTTTGGCAGCACCGACTGCTTTAATTTTGACCAGGCGGTTGGAATGCAAAGTGCAGAGGTGTTCCAGTTACAAGCAAAGCACTTGGTGTTTTTGCTATTTAAAAAACTGAATAGTCAGTAGAAATAAATGAAGCAAGATGAATTATTTAAAAAAAAAAAAAAAAAAGATCAGTGAAGCTAGCAAGGAACTATTTGTACGCTCTAGAAATTTAGCTAGCTAACATACCCAGGGGTGAGATTTGTGCATTTTTCTTGGTGGAAAAATATTTCTGCCCCATGAGCTCTGAGGGTGGCTTTGATGGCAGGGAGAGGCAGTTTCTGCCCCTGTGCAGAAGGGTGATGCTTCTGCTTTCCTGACTGGGTTTGGTAGTGCTGTCCGTGGTGGTTGTGTGGCTTTACCAAGTACAATAGATGAGGATCAGTCATTTGAAATGTTGCCATTTGTTACGTATAATTGGCAGCTCTGGTCTGGTGGGAATCTGGATCCACCCTTCATGCTGTGTGACGGGCCATCAAGAACATGTGTCAGACTGGTTATGCCTTTACAGGTAGCCATAGGGAAATCTAGGAAATCAAAGGGTAAATGCTGCTCCTCATGTTCACTCTTTCTCCCTTCTAGCAGCTTTCGTAATCTCTGTTGTGAGAGAGTGAGCCCAGATGTGTTTAAAGCCTCTGGGAATGATGCAGACACAGCTTTGCCACCTCCATCAGTGTCTCAGGAGGGGAAAATATTAAGCGAAGCTGCAGAAGCCCCAGCAGAATTGGGATAGGGGAGATGGGACTTCCCAATAGAGTTGGACATTTGGGAACTGCTTGCCAGACAAACACAGAATAAACACTACATTTGAAGCAAAGGCACCGTAAGAGGAGGAGTGTGTGAAGGGTGTGTTTGTATTGGAAAGAGAGAGGTATGAAGACCCCAAAGGAACAATGGCTGGACACAAGAATAAAATAAATGAAAGCATAAAGCAAAAGCAAGAAAACAGAAGTAGGTAATGCTTGTTTGGAAGGTGTGTGCTTTTAAATCCCAAGCCTTAGAAACAGTCTGCAGTTTGAAAAAAGGAGAGGAGAGAAAAAAGGAGGGGGAGAAAGAGACTGTGGTCTAAGAAAAACACATAAGAACAGACAAAGAACCTGGAAAGGGCATGAGGTTTAGCGAAACTCTGAGTAACTGCTAGCTTGTATAAATGTGTGATCTACCAGTGGTGTGGTTTCTCCTCTTCCTGCTCTTTGTCCCTGTGCTCCCCTAGCACATCTGCCTACTGTAGGCTCTGGTCCTGCCCCACCATCAAGGCAGCAAGCGTGTTGGTTGCGGTGGCCAGGCTAAAGGGTCCCCAGTTTCTTTTGTGCTTGTTGGAGTTCACTATGGTACAAATAATTTATGTTACCTAATTATTAATGTAAGCTGTGTTGCTATAGGGACGCTGAGCAGGAGGGGAAATTAGCTTATAAAGTAAAGGTTTGCAGAGAAGATGTTTAGCAAAGAGCTTTCTCTGTTGATGGGGTCCGTACTTTGAAAGTAGAGAATGACTGTTAAAGAAAAACTTGAGTAGAACGAGCATTAAAAAAACCCCTAAGTTAGTGGTTGCTGTGCCACGTGCATGCTATTGCCAAACAAAGAACTTCAAACTTGATGACAAAGCTGTATATAAGCTTGCATGATGAAATCCGAAGCTGGACAAACACAGCTTGGTTTTCATTTATAGTTTAAAGCCCATAATCTGTCCAACTTCATAAAGATCTTGACAAAGTTGAGCCAAGTATTTGGAGACCTTGGTGGAGTTATAGTTTCTGATGGAAACTATGCAGAAAGGATGGGCTTTCATGCCAAACCAGACAAAAGTTATGGTTTTGACTGTGTTTAAGTTTGGGAGTTAAAGTATAAGCTCAAAGTAAAATAAAACTCAGAGACTTCTGGACAACAAAAGAAAAAGTAAACTGGAGCCACAGCTTGGTTTTGGTTTGTTTTTCTTCTTTTTTGTGACAGTTTGTAGTCTGTCTCTGTGGGGTTTTTTTGTATTTACCACATTGCCATAAATGAAAATAGAATACAGATTCTGCTCTGCCTTTTGTTTTCTTGTTAACAAACATCTGGAAACTCAGCTTGTATAATAAATAAGCCTTAGCAAGTAGGTTTTGCTCTACAGTGTCTCTTTTGGGAATGGTTATATTAATACTGGCTCTGCTCTAGAGGAGGAAGTCAGATGGACTTGTGTTTTCCCATTGCAGATGTTGTCCTGGAGAAGGCCATGCATAAGTGCATTCTGAAGCCATTGAAGGGCCACATTGAAGCAATGTTGAAAGAGTTTCATACTGCGGATGGTTCTTGGAAACAGCTAAAGGAAAACCTGCAGTTGGTACGGCAGAGGAATCCTCAGGAACTGGGTGTGTTTGTTCCAACACCAGACTTTGTGGACGTTGAAAAGATTAAAGTCAAGTTCCTGACCATGCAGAAAATGTATTCACCTGAAAAGAAAGTCATGCTGCTGCTGAGAGTTTGCAAATTGATTTATACTGTTATGGAGAATAACTCAGGTATGGTTCTTCTTGTGGTTCAAGTTCACTGATACTCCAAACCTGGGATTGTCTTTTGTTGGAGGACATCAGACCACCTGATTCTGCAGATACGTGTCCTTCTCTTAGAGCTCTCATAGCATCTCCTTACCCTTTTGAGAGGGATTTTTCCTCTCCGCTTCTTTTCTGGTATCTCTGATGCATCTAGCAGCACATCTTAAAACTCTGCTTCACACTGGATTTGTGAAGAAGCTTTAAAAAACCACCTTTGCTTAACTGTAGGCTTTTGAAGTTGGCTGTCCTGGGAGCCATGAATTTGACACTGGTTTTAAATGAGCATTTTTTTTTTAATTGTAATAGAGGTATCGCCCTCTATTTAGCTATAGTTAATTCAATAGCGTGTATGCAATGTTACAACTACAAGGGCTCTGTGTTAATAGTTGGAGGTTAGCAGCCTCTCATCCAGTATCTCTGGCTTGCTATGCCTCGGAATGTTCTCGTTTGGACACTTTCTTTCCTGTGTCTGGAACAGAAATAACATCTATTTCTACACTGTAGCAAGAGTCCAAAAGTGACCTTGAAACCTAGATAATGAAATGTAACTACAGACCAGTTAAGACCTGTGAGTGGTCAGTGGCACAATTAAAATGCTGTGCTGGATGGTATGAATTCATAGGTGCAACTCTGTTTCCCGACATCTTATCATACACTGCTGTGGTAGGTCACGAGCTAAGGTGAAGCAATGCTGGTGGTAATGGGAGATATTTTTTTTTTTCCCCCTAAGCAAGCATAAGCTGCTGCAGGTGGTTGGCAGTTTTCTTTCTAAGTGAACACTGAATGTGCATCTGGGCCCGGTGCTGATCAAGACACCTACTTTCTTTGAGATTTGAGATGAATGGTGAAAGCTTGTGGCTGTTAAAGACACCCAGGCGCTTTTTCAAGATTTAGGTCCAAGCTCCTGCCCAGCTTACTGTTTCTGTGCAAAATCCTGCAGTTTAAAATAGGTATCGGAATCTTGGGCCGAAGTGTGGTAAATTCTTTTCTCCATGCTGTGTTAGCTCACATTGAGCAATGCATTTCCAACATGCAGAAGAAAAATACTGAGAGGCTGCTGCCAGTTAACTATTCCACTGAGGGGCTTGGGCTAAGATGTGGCAAGTGCTCCTTGGGTCGTCTTGTTTTGTCACTTGAAGTTTGTAAAACATGGTATTAAGCCAGCAGCTGTTTTGAGTATCTGCTTTGTCACGTACTATAGCCAGGTGATAGTGCAATACCTGTAGGGTATGTCTTAGATGGTGTAACTTTAGATATCAGCCCTTCAGTCATCTGGAGTTTCACCAAAGCTTAAGTTGGCTCCTGCTTTTGTTGGTTTTAAGTGACCATCATACCAGTTCTGCAATGAACACAGTTTGACCAGACCCAGAGATTTGGCCACGTGGTATTTTCTAAACAGAAAGTTTAAATGCAATAAGAGTGATAGGAGCACAGACAGACCTAGGTACATCATAGTCTCTGTGCGCTGGCTGCGTGCTGCCATTGCCGATGATGCTTCACGGGCTAGTTGGGAATGATACGAGGCTTTGCTCACTATGTGTTTAACTCTGCTCTGTCAAGGAAATGAGCTGAGTTTTCATGTCAAATCTAATAGGCTTTTATATTCAGACTTCTTTGCTGGGATTCAGACTCGGAAACTGGTATTTGTGGCTGGATCCTTCCAGAAAGTGGATGTCATCCCTGCATGTATAAAGAAAATACCTATTCATCATCTCCTAGCCAGTGATAGAGGTACAGGTGGAGGTCAGGTGACACTGGCATGGCAGCCTTTTGTGAGTTCACCAGCTGAGCTGATGCCAATGTGAGCCCAGCCTTTAAATTCCCTTGCATGCCTCAAGGTGTGCATCATCAGATTTGTGCTTGTTAGTACAGAATGAAGCTGGTGATGTTCTCCTGTTCCAACGAGTGTCAGAGGATGTTCTCTTTGCTGCACATTGGTAACAGGAGGCTCTAGAGTAACACAAATGTACTGGTCAGTGAAGGCAACAAAATAATGCTTTCCTTTCTGACACTGAAACTGGTAAAAGGATGTGGTTTGTCTATCATTGTCTGTGTTTCCTTCAACCCAGGGAGGCTGTATGGAGCTGATGACTTCTTGCCTGTGTTGACATATGTACTAGCCCAGTGTGATATGCTGGAGCTGGATACTGAAATTGAATACATGATGGAATTGCTGGATCCATCGTTGCTGCATGGAGAAGGTAATCTGTTTGTTTATTTTTATTATAATTGAGTGAAGGGGTAGGGAAGGAGGGTTCTTCCTCATATGCAGTTGCTGTTAACCTTGTTTGAGTAGAAATCCTTTCAAGGGGAGTCCTAAAGTTAGCAATGTCAGTAGCATAACAAGAGTATCTCATAATTATTTCCACCTTCAAGTAAGAGAAAGGTGGTTAGCTTGCACAGTACAGGCCTGAGTGACCTGGGAATCTACTGATGTATAACGCTTATACGGGAATACGTTGTTTTCAATCAAAAAGGGGGACATCGTGACTTAGCAAGCAAACACGCTGTGCAGATGCCAAATGTGGTTATCCTTCTGTGCCTGAAAATATCCTGAGAGTATTTATAGGGCTGCAGCATTCAGTTAAATTGCGAGACACGTAATGGGACTTGGGTTAGGAATTCTCTGCCCCTCTGGGGGAAGTGCTTTTGAGCATGTTGTCCCCCCTTAATGATCTTCGCTTCCCAATATTTGCTTCTCACAAAGTATTTTTATGAGCCCTAGGAATATGTTTCCTAAGGTACTCTTGAATGACGGCTGAAGTCTGCTAGAAGCTGGGAAATCTCCCTCCTTTCTGTTTTCATGGTGGTGTTTTTAACAAAGAGGTATTCTGCAAGCCCTCGGTAGGCCCCAGAATCGACTGGTTTATGAGGAAGTTTAAAGGTTCTTGTGACCAGGCCCATCTGTGAGTTTATATGTGTATATTTTCCATTCCTGATATCTCTTGGCTTGCTGAAATTGTTGGATCCTCTTAACATGCTGGTATGCATGAGAGAACCATGCCAGGATTCCTCCCATTTGGCACTAGTCTGTTCCCTGCTTTGTGTACAGAGCATCCTCTAGTGCATTGTTCAGGAATCTTAGCATGGAACATTCTTGAGATGTGGAGCTGGAGATCATTAACATGCTTGAAAGGCAGAAACATTCACTGGGCTATTAAGTTGTGTTGTTTTTAATGCAGCAGCAGAAGTCCATCTATTGGCTGGCCCCGTCTTTGGCACCAGCTGAACTTTACCATGCAGGAAAAATTGTTTAGTGCTTTGGGGTTGTGCAGTTCAAATGTAACGCATTGTCCAATTTGACTCATGGGTCTTGTATGTTTTATGTATTAAACTTTTTGCGGAGCTAAAAGCCAAGAGGATGCTATCAGTAACACAGAAAATACTAGTGTGAGCACAGAATGTGTCTTTGAATTACTCCATTTAATAGACTGTGCTGCCTCTTAATTGGACACTCCCACTCAAATAGTTTACTTAAAAAAAAAAAGGCAAGAGAGAGAAATGACAGCATGTCTTTTGTTTCTACTGGTTGTTGAGGACTCTTTCCTTTATGACTGGCAGCTTCTTTTGTACATTGGCAACTGTCATGGCTTTAATTTTTTCTCCACTCATGTAATAAAGGTGAACTATGTAACACTGTACACATGAACACTGCACTCCTGAACTGGTTGGATGTTACGGGGAATGCTAAAAACGTGACAAAAACAGTCATCCTTTTAAAAACAAAAGCAAACTCTTTGTGATGCTTCCAGGGCACAAATTGCACACTCAGTCATTGCTTTTTCACCACTAAGGGTGGCTGCTTTTAAGGTCCTGAAGAGTGGTATGTTGTCTTTTACTTTGTTTAAAAAGCTATGTTCATTTCATCCACACTTGGAAGCTTGGGAAGAAGACAAATCCCTGTCTTGAAATCGTTTAGAAGAAAACTCATGTTCCAACTTCGTAAAAGGACTCAGGAGTAAAGGAGTGACACCAGTCATTTAAGTAACTAGCTATCCCCAGCAGTAGCGGACCGAGTTAGATACTATCGCACCACTGCATAATATGGAGCGCGTGCAACCACTGCATGTCTTTTTGCAGGCCAGTGAGCTGTTTTTATTGATGTATAAATATTTTGGCAATAGAGTACAGGAACTTTCATATACACACAGAGGTGTGTGTGTGTATATATATATGTATATATGTGTGTGTGTGTATATATACATTAAAAATATTGTGTTTGTACTTTGACTGTGACCAGTTGGAACTAGCGTGGTGTTTGTGACCACTCTGAGTAGTTCTTCCCTTGCTGCCCTTCACAGGAGGCTACTACTTGACAAGCGCTTATGGAGCACTTTCACTGATCAAGAACTTCCAAGAAGAACAAGCTGCCCGACTGCTAAGTTCAGAAGCCAGAGATACTCTCCGGCAATGGCACAAGAGGAGGACAACTAACAGGACGATACCTTCAGTTGATGATTTTCAGGTAGAGCTTAGGGCTACAGGAAAAAAACAGGGGATGATTGTTTTGTTGGGAATCCCCATTTGAGAGGTGTAATTCATAATGGTTCCCTTAGGGACATAAGGTAAGCAGAGTGAAGCAGTGCCGAGAACATGTCTGCCAAATTTGCCTCGGTTTTGAAGTCTTTGCACTTTAGAGTTTGATTGTGATGGTCTAAAGACAACACTGAATAATGGAGCTTTCCCACCCTCCCTTCTATTTTAGACATGCAGAGCGAGGACAAACCGAGTCATATCTTAGATTCAGCTTCTTTGTATGCTTTACTGTTAAAAAGAACAAATCCAGATTTCCAGTGGTATAAATCGGCACAATCAGCCACCCAGTAGCTAATACAGCAGATAACAGAGACGAGAGGTGGGAGAAAAGCTTGCCTACAGCTTTAAAGTTTAAGCAAGGAGTAGAGTTCTATACTATGGATGTCTTCATGTTTGTTTGTGTTTTTTCCCTCCTCTCCATTTCTTACTGCTCTTTCAGAGTAGGGCGGTCACTTCAACTGAAGAATAACAAAACAGTCGGGATTACTTCGTCCTCTAAAATCAGGCCTGCATGTCTTTCATTTAGTATGCTGTTGATTGTCTGTTCAGATGCATCAGTTTGTGGACTGAATCAAGGAGGATGTTGGAATCGAGAAGAAAGGATTTACTCCTTTGTGTTCAGTTGTTTACAGTTCATACCACAGCGCAAAAGTGCCAGAGAGGCTAATGACAACCATCAATTAGATATGATGCAGTTAAGAGCATGAGAAATGAAGGTGTGGGGACATCAGGAGTTAATGAAACCTTTCAGTTGAGGCTCCTTCTGCTTTATCAGTGTCTACGCAAACAACTACAGCACAACACTGAACAGGAAGGAGTTGGGAAAAGGAGGAGTCTTCCACAATTAGCCTCTCTTAGGAAGAGGAGAACTGATTAACAGAAAATTCCAAACTATGGCCAGAGCACAAAGCTAGTCCATCTTACTGGGATCCATTTTATATTCTGCTTACCAGTAGTTAGGTGTCAGATTCAAGTAGCTTGAGGCTTTGTTCTTTCTAGCAAAACACGACACTTTTCATAGGAAAATTCATCACCTTGTATTTCTGCTGGATGACTACATGACAGAAGATTCTTTCAGCAGGATCTTGTATTCCATTTCACCTTCTCTTCCTCAGCAAATGAACTTCAGCCAAGCTAACTGTACAGCTGGCTGCCATGCTGGTATGCGGGAAGATGCAGGGTGGGAGGGGAGGAGCTGGCACCGAGTGTGTTCAGTGCTTCTCCTTCTGTTGTCTCTTTCAAAAGTGAGCCTCGAATCAGTAAGATCACACCTCTTCCAGACTATGCTTGACACAAAGTCAAGCATTTTGCTGCCTGCTCAGAATGCCAGTTTTCCATCTCCTTTCTCCACGTCCTGCACTCCTGAAATGAAGCACCTTCCCTACAACCAATGTGTAACACAACTTTAGCTCAACTCGTCTTTCCCACATTGAACCAGGATGCGATCGCCGTGTTTCTGTGATGCAGTCTCCCAGCCTTAGCAGCATTTGGGCCCTGGAAGGCCTTCATCCTCCCTCACCCATAAGGATGGAAAAGCAAAAAATCCCATATTTTGATTATGATTAAATACAACTTTCTAATACTGGCTAAATAATTTTGATACTTAGTGTATGAGTTAAGGCATTGGTACAAACTTCAGCCTCTCCTTGAAGCACTCCTGTCTGCCTAAAAGCACATCCATTTAAAAACAGGTCTTCTCTGTGTTAACTAAATTAGAAATTAAAACTGTAGTGTGTTTTGCGTTATGTAGGGCTGATTTTTTTTTAATAACTTCTTCACGCTGGATAACAAAAATGGATTAGTTTTATTCAGTCAGGCTCAGTCCCAATGGTTTAAATGCTGTTGCAAAGTGTCAGTGTTTCAGTCTGCAAGCTATCAAAAAGTACTTTACGAAAGACAAGAGTGCTCTTTGGAACTTAAGTCACATGAACATTTTTCTCAGTCTTAGCTTTTAACAGTTTGTTTTCATGAAATGTAAATTTGTACCATTGCGATTTAGCATGCTTAATTTATTCAGCATACAAACATAGATACCAGCTCAGTCAATAAACAGGTCTTTCTTACTGTAATTTATTCCACCTCCTTTAATCTTACTGCTTTTTAGTCTTTAATTGCAGTTAATTTCTGTTTTTAAAAAAAGAAAAGCACATGACAGCAGGCTGCTTTGTTCATGTGTGCAAAAGTGTTTTGGGTTTGGGTTTTTTTTTCCCCTCCCAGTTGTTGCTTTTTATTTTACTTTTTAAATGCTTTTTGAAAGGTAGAACTGCATTTCCTTGTAGGGCGTATCTAGAATCTATACGTGTTATCAGTGAACATGTGTTAATTTCAGCAGAGAAAAAAATGTAGCTTTTGCCTCAAGATCATGTGGATTTACTTTAATGTCACAGGGTAAATTTTCTTTCTGCATCCCTCTAAGCCTTATTTAAAAAAAAAAAAAAAAAAAGAAAATGCTGAAATGCTGTCACATGAAACTTGGTTACGTTAGGCTCAGACACCAAATTGCCACCGGTTAACATGATAAAAATGTCCCGTCTGAGGATGGGTTACCTTTTGCATACTGCAGCGTGAGAGTGCAAACAGCTTATCATGCAGTAACTTGTGGATCAACACCCTTGTGTGCCGTGGGCAGAAGCTTTTTTTTTTTTTCCTTTTTCCTTCTGACAGACATACTATGTTGAAGCCTCTGTTCCACAGTGTTGACCCAGCAGTGGCAGCAGCATCTCTCGGCTGTGCGACCTCAGCCGCTTATTTTGCTTCACAGCATTTTGTTTCCAAGTTAAGGCCCAACATCGAGTCCCATTAAAACCACTGGTGTTTTCCATGTGGCTTTAAGGCTGTATCGGCTCATGCTTAATTGCAGGGTTAGAATGTAAGCCAAGGAAAGGAGGATGTTGGCTTATGAATTTCTGCTATGCCCCCCACTGTCTTGACACAGTTTTAACACCAACATTGCATTTCACAAGGTGGCCATAATGTACAGGAATCGCCGGGGTGTGTTTCACAACTAGAACATGGCGAGGCTTGCTCTTTGTTGCTGACTCTTCAGTTTTCAGAGGATGATTTTTGCTTTTTTGAGTTTCTGATGTCTGTTTTCTCGTTCTACAGAACTACCTTCGTGTTGCATTCCAGGAAGTTAACAGTGGATGTACAGGAAAGACCTTACTAGTAAGACCATATATCACTACCGAAGATGTGTGTCAGCTTTGTGCTGAAAAGTTTAAAGTGGACAATCCAGAAGAATATAGCCTGTTTCTTTTTGTTGATGACACCTGGCAGCAACTGACAGAGGATACCTATCCCCAGAAAATTAAGGCAGAGTTGCACAGCCGACCGCAACCCCAGGTCTTCCACTTTGTCTACAAGCGCATTAACAGTGATCCGTATGGTGCCATTTTTCAAAACAACGATGACTCAGCTTCTTAAAACCAGCAACTCATCGTTTAATTTCTGTTCCTTGTTAACTGTTGAAAACATCTTTGTTGGCTGCCTTCCTTAGGAGCTCAAACAGGTCTTAAACCACAAATGCCTTGTAAAACACGCGCAGACACTTCTAGCATTGCTTACAAAATCCCATGTAAACCATGCATATGGCCAGTTACGCGGAATGTTCCACCAGCGTGTTTGAGTAAACAGCCCATGAGGCCGAAATGCTCGTACCACAGACTCTTTTGAAGCATATTATACTGTGGCCCTCTGCAGGTCTTTTGCTGTAGTGTGCAAAAATATATTTTCTTACACTCATCTTTTAGCCAAATGTAATTTTGATTTAAATGTATGTACACTAGACAAGTATTTCAGTAAACTGGCTGGTATGAGCTCAGTTTTGCCAGCATGAGTTTGACAAGACTGTCCGATGCAGGGCATCAGTTAACTCGTAATTACCTGGATGATTGCATCCTTTCCTAATTTTTTTGATTACAGAAAATTGCCATGTTTTTATATATATATATCATAGAAATTTTATAGCAGTTGCAGGTAAACTGTCAGGGTTGGTTTTTGAAATATTTTTTTAACTATAAAGTATTCTATAATTATGCATGTGATTTTAACATTTAATATACAAGAATAAATCTCTTGCTGGTTTTAGAGTACTGCATTAAAAGTCTCTGTGGTTTCTCTTCTTTTACCGTTACAGGAGAGTTCTTATGAAACTTCTGTTATCTATAAGAAGATTGTAACATTGGCGCTGGCCAATGTTTCAGTGCCTTTATCTGAACTTGATGTACTGTTATCTGGATTATTGTTTATATGCATTCTTTTAGACAGAACCTAGGGGGTTGTAAGAGGAAATTGAAAGAAAAGGATGTAGAGAAGGGGCAGAGAAAGAATGTAGAGAACCTAATTTAGGATTAAAATGCGTTAGTCTGCTGGTTCAGGCTCCTTGCAGAAAATAAGCGAAGGAGGTTGGTAAGGAACTTCAACGTAAGCAATGTTGTAGATTTGCAGAGGGATTTGACAGCATCTATCCCAGATACTATTTGTGTTAGCAGAGGATTAAATATATATCGGTAAGGTGAAGGAGAACACTAACTATTTTGTATAGTCTGTCACCAACATCAAAATGTATCTTGGACTGAAGAATGTGGTGTAGCATATTGTGGTTCTAAGTTACTCAGTAGGTGAGTGTGAAAGTCAGTCCTATGTGTGCAAAGATAAAATGGTATTAAACGTGTCTGCTCTATAGATTTGTCCAAGATAGCTGATGCTGTGGGTGACGCTCTGGACCCTGCTTAAGTCAATTAGGGCTGCTCTCTTTAGAGGGACTTGGGGTTCTCCCTGAGTCCAGC
Organism: Stercorarius parasiticus; assembly: GCA_013396915.1. NCBI lineage: Eukaryota > Metazoa > Chordata > Aves > Charadriiformes > Stercorariidae > Stercorarius > Stercorarius parasiticus. The sequence goes on from VWZL01001160.1 coordinate 13,134, forward strand.
GTGAACAGTGTAACACAAGGCAGATGATTACAAAAATGTCATGAGCAGCATGTGTATTGTACATACGGAGATCTGTAGCATTTTTGTCAGTTTGCCATGTATATGAAACCCCTGGCACATGTTTGTATTTCATTCTGTAAATGGTGAGTTTTGCACATAATAATACATTGTAATACTGAACTATAATTTGGGTTGTTGTGTGCTGTGGTTTTTGGGGTGGTGTTTCTCTCTTTTGAGATGTTTCACACTTGAATGTTGTGTGTATCAGTGGATGCTGCTGCTGCTTTTCATAGTGCTCAGCCCACTTCAAACTCTTTGCAAAGAAAGGATGCAATAACATTATCTAGTTTGTGTATTTGATATGAACAGTCAATAGAAGCATCAGGCAAGTACCTCAACTGCTGACCTATTTCTTGCAAAGTTAAGACTGACATTGAGTGCTAAAGAAAATTCCACTATTTTCACATGCTGGCAGCTCTGCTAGGGCAGGGAAGCACTTGGGGCAGAAAGCCAAAGTATTAAGAAACTCAGAGTGCAAAAAGGGAAACACGTGCCCAAACCACCTCAAGACCATTCTGCTGTCTATTCTTGTGCAATTGTTTCTTTTGAAAATTGGAACATTTTACTCACTGTGCTGTGCAAAACACTTCTCACTTCTCATAATGCCAGGAAACAGATGATACGAAAACTTTGGAAGGAATCTGGACTTGTAAAAATAAGCTATTCTGTCTTCTCCAGTGGTGAGGTGTTTGATGTTACGAAATACTGAAAAGCAAGAAAAAGCTTATAGTTGAGGTGGTCTTGGTTTGTTTATTACTCCCTCTTTTTGAAATGGAGAAGTAACTGGAAACACTAAAGGAAGTAAAGCCTGGAGGTAATAAATCCCTAAATCTTACTAATAAAAGAAGCTTAACAGGAAAGTTAACAATACATTGGGGAATTATTTGTGAATTCGCAAAAAGTATAAAACACCACCTGCAGCAGCTTAAGTCAAGTCTAACTTCTTGCTGTCATTTCCCCATGTTGTTTTTCTTACTTTTCATCTCAAAGGCTGCCATCCTTCCATGCAGTCTCAGCCTTCCCGGCTGGTCTTATTGCCAGTGGCTCGTTCGTTCTCTGCTGGAGCTGCAGCATCCCAAACCCAGTGAGGAGTCGTTACTACTGGGATCGGGTGGAGGCCGTTTCTGTAATTACGGAAAACTAAGAGAACACAAACCCTGGTGTGTGTAAATTTGGCAGATAGATTAGCTTGAATTTTAAAAAATAAATAAATAAATAGGCAAGCTCTTGCCAGGATTGCGGAGGTGCAGGGTGGGGGGTAAGGGAGAGTGACCCGAAGCCGAGACAAGGCTGTATTTTTCGTAAAACGCTGTTTATCACAGGGTTTTCGTAAGGCCGCCTCTTTCCGAGGGGAAGATCAAGCCGAGGGCCCCCAGGTGTCCCCGGCGGCTGCACGACCTCTCCCGGCCCGCCGAGGTCGCTGCCGCCCCGTCGGCCCGGCCCCGCCTCTCCGCCGGGAAACCGGAGGGTGGTCACTCCACTTCTGCTTCCGCCTCGCCGCGGCGGAAGTGGCCCTTGGCAGCGGGAGTGCTTCCGGGGCGGCGTGGCCGGCGCCGGGCGGAGCAGCAGCAGCGGTAGAGGCATCATGACGACGCTCCGCGCCTTTACCTGCGACGACCTTTTCCGCTTCAACAACATGTGAGCGCCGCTGCCCTTGCCTCCCCTCCCCTCCCCGCCGCCCTCGGCCTGGGGGCGGACACAGAGCGGCTCCCCCCTTCCCTCAGCCGCCGCCCCCCCGGCCGGGCCCGCGCTGAGCCTTCCTCTCCCCCCGCAGCAACCTGGACCCGCTGACGGAGACCGTATCCTTCCCGCCGGGGAGGGAGGGAGGAGGCGCGGGGCCTCGAGGGGGCGGCCTTGCGGAGACGGCATGGTCCTTAACCCGGCGCCCCAGTACGGGATCCCCTTCTACCTGCAGTACCTGGCCCACTGGCCCGAGTACTTCATCGTGGCCGAGGCGCCCGGCGGGGAGCTGATGGGTTACAGTGAGTGTACCGGCTCACCGGGCCGCTGCGGGCACCGCTGGGGCACTGTAACGCGGGAGCTTTTCTTACTCTTCACATTGAAGAGGGGAGATTTCGATTAGATATCAGGAAGAAATGTTTCACTCTGAGGGTGGTGGGGCACTGGAAGAGGTTGCCCAGAGAACCTGTGGATGCCCCATCCCTGGAAGTGTTAAGGCCAGGCTGGATGGGGCTTTGAGCAACCTAGGCTAGCAGAAGATGTCCCTGCCCATGGCAGGGGGGTTGGAACTAGATGATCTTTAAGGTGCCTTCCAACACAGACCATTCTATGAATCTCTGACTTTTCCAGACACCCAACAGGGAAAAGGAGCACTACAATACCATCTTCCCATTTCATAAATGTCTAAGGGTATTAGGTAGGACACACATCAGTAGTTTTGGGTTTGATGTGCCTCGCGTGGTAGGGAGTCTCGAGTGTGGTAACATCTGCCCAGGTTTTATACAGGTGAAGATAAGCGTGTGAGTGTTTCTGTAATCCTGGAACTAAATCCTTGCACTCAGCTCTGATCTCACGCGCTGCCAGTCATTAGTAAGTAAAAAGGCTGGGCGTGGGTTTTGCATTGTCCTGTAAGGGAAACCTCTGGGTCTGGATGTCATTTCCTTATTGGCTGTGGAATATTCGTGTTTCTCAGAAATCATTTGAAATAGAGCTTTTGGTTTGTTTATTCCTTCCAGGGTTTTTCCCCTCTTTTTGTTGGGGGGGTGGGGGCAGAATAATGGTCTTTGCAGGGACCTGGGAAATAAAGTGTTTAACATAATAAATCTTAAAGTGTTTGCTGTACAGAAGGTCTCTCCGTACCCACCACATCAGTTGCTTATTAGCGGTGACTGTTGTTTATAAAAGTACCGTGTGGAAGTGTAAATGTTCATTAGTGAACTAACACTGTTTTGGCGCTGTATGGAGAGGAGAGGAACTACAAAGAAGCCCCCCAAAAACAAGATCCCCCCCCGTTTTTTTTTTCTTAAACATACCGTGTTTGTAGGGGCTTACCTTTCTATTGCCTGATTGACAAAGGCTCTATTCCCCCATAAGTCACCAAAAGTCTCCAACAGTTGCCAGGATAGTGAGTTAGTTTTGGGCTTCTAGCCCTCCATTCCTCCATTATTTTAGTCAGATCCTGAATTCCACTCTGGTAAAGACTCATGAGAGTTGCTTAAAATTTGCATTTGGAAGTCATGCCTCAAACAATGAATTTGCAAAAAATACTGGGTTTTTTACTCTTAATACTTGAGCGAAATGACATTTTTAGTGGTTGCTGAATCACAAAGTGATAACGTAGACACCTCTGTTTGAGCCTTTACCACAATCATTGCAATGTTTGTTTATACACTGCTTGATTCTTTTGTAAAGGTGTATAGCTGTGGGTGGTGCATTATTCCAGAGGTGCTACTGCGCTGATGCTCTGTATGTTCACAGTAATGGGTAAAGCGGAAGGCTCTGTGGCTAGGGAAGAGTGGCATGGACATGTTACTGCTCTCTCTGTTGCACCAGAATTTCGACGGCTGGGTTTGGCCGCTAAATTGATGGAACTACTGGAAGAAATTTCAGAAAAGTAAGTATTGTACTTGTCTTTAAATTTATCTTTTAAAGTAATCTTTGTACAGATGCCTGTCCGTGGTTTAGATATTTGATTTGCATGAAACAGACCCAAAATTTTACTTTGTGTTCTAATTTGCTGAAATTCCCTGTAGCTGGAGAACAAGAATTATGAATGTTGCTTGGCGGTTTAAAATCTCAGGGTTTCTCTGAAAGCTAACTTGCCAGAATGAGTAGGAAGTAGCCCGAATTCTCGTAGAGGTACTGTATGAAAGGTCCTTTTCTTGAGAGGAAAAGAACTTCCTGAAACATCAGCGCTGTTTTCTGTAGGGTCTCCAACATACTTGTTCAGTATTCGTGGGCTTTGTGCGATTCCCTCAGGCACAATCTTGAACAAATTTTGTACAGCAGACTGTATCTTAGCTTATGTTCCATCTCGTGCTTGGTTACTTGTACCTGCAGAAAATTTAATTTTGCATCAAATGAATACACAGGGAAATGTCCCAAACTCATGCTGGTAGGGTAACCCCATTGTAGCTGATAAAATCGGAAAATAGTACAACGTTTTGAAAAATTTGCCTTGTGAGGAGAAGGGCTATCTCCTATTAGGCAACTGAATTTTGTGACTTATTCCCCTCTCTCCCCCACCATGCACTTTGAAGGAGGCAGTCCCTAAGCCAATGCGATCTAAAAAGTTGATTTTTTTTTTTAATCATTTCTTATGTATATGAGGCTTGTGTGGGTGTTTAACTTGTCCTGTTCTTTCTGTTCATAATTCTGAACCCACTGGTTGGTGTAGAAAAATGGTCATGTGACAAAAATAAAATTAAATTTGTGCCTATGGTGGATTTGTCCCTTGGCAAAGGAGTGCCTCTGTTATTACAGTGTGAAAGATGTTTGGTTAGCGTACCGCGTCATCAGGTCTGCCCTTGGTCTGATTACAAGTTATGGGTTATTATTTGGAAATACATTCACCTACTATTCCTTACTGTGGTTTTTTGTTTGTTATTTTTTCAAAGAAAGGGTGGATTTTTCGTTGATCTCTTTGTGAGAGTATCAAATCAAGTTGCGGTAAACATGTATAAGCAACTAGGCTACAGCGTGTACCGGACGGTATTGGAGTACTACTCTGCTAGCAGTGGAGAGCCAGATGAAGATGCTTATGGTAAGTACTTGTTCTGCCTCAAGTTCAATGGAAAGATTCTCATGTTGTGGGTTCCTGGGCTTGTTTGTATGAAGGTATTTTTGTTTTTTTTTTTACATGAAGCAAGTTCAGATAGTTGTTGATGAATGGGATTTTGTATACTCCTTTAGGTAGCTTTTCCTACCAAAGATTACATCAGTTACAAAACTTAATCTTGCAATTTACACATTTTGCAGCATCTGTGTCAAAATAAACTACAAAACAAGAATAAATTATTAAGTACAAAGACATTTATCCTGTAGGTAAGATGAAAATTAAAATGCAGTTTCTTATCTAATTTGGTGACCAGCAATAGGATATGAGGGAATGCAATGAAGCCGCATCAGGGGAAGCTCAGATTGGACACTAGGAAAAGGTTCTTCACCGAGAGGGTGCTTGGTCACTGGAACAGGCTGCCCAGGGAAGTGGTCACGGCACCAAACCTGTCAGAGTTCAAGGAGCGTCCGGAGGGTGCTCAGTCATATGGTTTAGTTTAGGTAGTCCTGTGAGGAACAGGGAGTTGTACTCGATGATCCGTCTGGGTCCCTTCCAACTTCAGCTATTCAATGATTCTGTGAAATCTTGATTTAAAATTATCATATTGTAATAGAGAATTCACTTAAAATGGCTTTGTGCAATCATTGTCTTATTACAATAGCATTTCTTTTGCCACAGATATGAGAAAAGCCCTTTCCAGAGATACAGAGAAGAAATCAATTATACCTCTGCCTCATCCTGTGAGACCAGAAGACATTGAGTAATTGTAAGCTGTGATTCTCAGGCAACTTACTAGGAGTGTCAGGTTCCTTCTTCCCCTAGACCACAAGAACTTATGGATGAGAAACCTTAGGCCCAATGTTTTTCCCCGTGAAATACCAAAAATCAATATTGAGAAGCTTACTAATGCTGCTTCTATTGGTGATGGCTGCATACTCCTGCACTTACCCTATTATTTTTCCTTCCAAATATTGAAAATTCAGAGACTATTAAAATGAATTGCCTCCTGTGTGGTGGTTACTGGGTTTTCCTTCAAACCTAAAATACCTGAAGTCAGTAATAGTACAAACTCTTCAAATGCATTTATTCATGACTGATGAAAATACCCAATACCCAAGAAACACAGCAGGGGAAGGCAATGTATTAATACCTGCATAGAAGATAAACCTGTTATACATAACGTAGAAATGTCTTCCGTGGCACAGGCACGGGACTGAACTTAGGTTCACTGTTGATTTGAAAAAGCCAGACAACCAAAGCAGTCAAGGCTTTTTCTCCACTGCAGATCAGATTCAAGACCAATTCTGTGTTCTGAGTCCCCATACATACCTTAATATGCTGTGTTCGCTGAAGTAGTCTGCGGTAAAGATTTCTTGTTTTCTCATAGTCCTGTTGCTCAATTTCAGGGTCAGTGTAGGTTTTCCAAAGAACCTGCAGAAGAGAAGTCTCTCCTTATATTCACAGCATCTTCAAACAACCCTGTATCTAAGACTGAGATAATGCAAATTTTGGGGTTTTTTTAATGGAGCATGGAATTTGCAGAAATTAAATTCAGAGATCAGAGTATTATTTGACCATACAAGCTAGGATTAAGACTAAGTAATTTTGAATCTTGTGCGCATAATCCATTTAGCTGACTCCTGTAAGCATGTTTCTCCCTCCATGTTTTATCGTGAGTTATATAGTCCTGCATATCCTGCCAAGAAACAGATGCTAATTTAGACAATATATAGGCTAAGCCACTGTCGTAAGCAGTTCTGTTCAAGCTGGTAGATTGTTTACATTTTAATTAGGCACACTGTGTAATAAATAATGGTTTATGTTCCTGTTTTTCTTTCATCCTTCTATCCACCTTTCTGTCCCTTTTTTCTTCTCACTATCTGTCCGCTGTTCTCTCTCTCGCGTTGCTCGTGTTCTGTCTGCTCCCCATCCCTATCCCATACCCCATCACTGTTTTGCGCTCTCTTGTTTTTTCTTTTTTTCTTTTTAAAAAGTTCCCTGTGCCTTTTCTTTTACTCCCCCATTCCTCTGTCTTGTGATGTGTCTCTACCACTCTGTCCTGCTCACTGCCCCTCTGTTTCTCATTCAGTCCCAGTGTCCTGCTCCCTGACCATCTTTCCCCCTGTTGCTCTGTCCTCCTTTCTCCCTTCCCCCCCACAGTTTCTCACACTCCCTCTTTCTTTTTTATTCTCTGTTGCCCTGTCCTGCTCCCTGCCCGTTCTTTCTAATCCCTCTGTCATGCTGCCCATCCCAAGTTTTTTTCATCTCCACCCTGCTCCCTGCCCTTTTTTTTCTTTCTCTGTTCCGCTCCCACTTCATCTTTCTGCCTCTCTTCCTCTGTCCCTGCTGCTTCTTTCTCCATCTCTGTCCTGCTCCCTTTTTTTTTTCCTCTCTCGCTGCACTTCTGTCCTTTTCCTTGTCCCTGTCTTTTCTGTCTTTCTCTTGCTGTCCTGTTTGCTGCCTAATGCTTTCTTGCTGTACCCCAGCTGTCCAGCTGGATGACACTTTTCTCTTCTCTTCCAGTGTTCTGCGCCCTGCTCCTCATTTTTGCCGGCCCCCTCTGCCCAGCAGCCCATCACTCCCGGAGCCAGCTGACCTGCCGTCCATTCCCCGACGGACCGACAAGCGTGGCCCCAGGATCCCCTGCTGAGGTGTCGCAGGGGCAGGGGGAGCGTCGGGGTCCCCAAGCCCTGAGTGCGTGACTGAATAAAACACTCGCCATCTCCTTTGTCCTCACGGCTGCCTTTGCGCTTCTTTGCAGTGGGCGAGGGGCTGTGAGGGAGCCCAGGGGCAGAGGTGACGCTCTGTAGGGCTCAGGTAATGGCCCCCCTATTGCTGCTGGGCTCCAGCTGTGGGCCAGGGCTGGAGGAGCTCCAGCTGTGGGGCTGATGGCGACGGCCCTTCCCTGTCAAGGGGTGGCTGCCAGCAGAGGTGCTGCCTGGCCCCGGGTGGCTGTGGAGGAACCGATGTGAGCCAAAGGCGGAATGAAGCAGTTGCCAAGCGAGGGGGGTGGTGGGGTCCATGGCGGTGGCTTGGAGCAATAGCGGCTGCCCTGGGGAGCGCCATGTTGGTTCCTGGGGCATGCAGGGAGGTGTAGATTTTTTTTGTCATGCCTGGGAGCAGCATGGCGGCACAGTGCCTGGGGGAGCCAGGATGGGAAGCTTCAAACCGCTGCCAGTCCACTGGAGGTGAGCTGGGTCCGGACAGCCCTAGGGACTTGCCTGAGGTCTGACAAAAGGGAAGAAGAGAAGGCGGCGGACACCCCCCCAACTCACCAGAGCTCCTCCTGAGTCTCCCCGGGCCCTGCTCCCCCTGTGCAGCTCCCCCGAAGCCTGCTCTGTAGCCCCAGGCCCTGCCGTGAGGGCCGCAAGCTGGCGCTCAAATGTGCTTGATTCTCCGTTAATCTGGGCGCCATTAGCTGCAGTGCAGGGGAAGAGTGGCGTCTCCGGAAGACCCCGGGGAAGGAGAGGCTTCACCCAGGGGGGATCTACGCTAATAACGGTCGCTGCTACTTCTTTCCCTCTGCTAGAGGCCGCACTGAGGACACGGTTGTCCATTCCTCCCCTGGGGATGCCATTGACTGCTCCTACCTCAAGCTTGGGTGGGTTGAGACAGCCCACCTGGCCTCGCTGTCTTCACAGCATGGGGGTGAAAAAGGACAGGGAGAGAACTTACTGGCTGTGGATAGGAGCTGCTGCGGCTGAATCTGGAGAGGCCAGAGAAAGATAAGAAATCGAAGGCCATGCGCCTGGCAGTTGCCTCTTGTTGCAGGCAAGAGAGATGCTGCCTCTCTGCGTGGGGAAGCATCCCTCTTCCTAGTCCACAGTGGGCACCGCAGGGTCTGTGTGTGTAACCCAAAGCACAGGGTGGCTGCATGGTGCACGAGAGAGCGAGGCTGTGTGTCTAGGAAGCCTCATCTTGTAAAAGCGGTAAGGGGGAGGATAGCCAAGTGACCGGGGTTACGGAAGAGCAAGGGAGGAGAGAACGAGGAAGAGGCCTCTGAACTGTTAAATTCTCCCGGCAGCACTGAGAGTGAGAGCTGCGGTGAGTCCTGGGCCCTCCCTGCCCCTCTCCTGGCTCCCTCTTTCCCACACTGCTGTGATTTATGGTTTTTTGCTTCCCTGCACTTCTCCTCTTCCCTCTCTTCTTCTGTCCTGCTCCCTCTTCCTCTCTCCCTTTATCTCTCTTGTTCTACTCCTCCGTTTTCTTTTTCTCTCTGTGCTTTTGCCCTGTTCCCTCTTCTTCCATGAGGAGGAAGGGAGTGGCAGAGCCAACATGTGATGAAGTGACTGCAACTCCTGCTCCCTGTCACCCTGCGTTGCTCGGGGGCAGGATGTAGAGAAGTCAGGAGTGAAGATGAGCCCAGGAAAAAAGAGAGGGGTGGGGGGGAAGGTGTTTTTTAGGTTTGTTCTGATTTCTCATTATCCTACTCTGATATTGATGGACCATAAATTAAACTAATTTCCCCAAGTTGAGTCTGTTTTGCCTGCCAACAGTAATTGGTGAGTGATCTCTTTGTTCTTATCTCGGCCTACAAGCTTTTTTGTTGTATTTTCTCCGTTCTGTCTTGTTTTGGAGGAGGAGCGATAGAGCGGCTTGGTGGGCACCCAGCCGCCAGCCACCACCGTTTCCATCTATCAGGGTCCCTGTCACTATTTTTTGATTCTTGACTATGTTTTTTGTACGCCTTTGCTTTTGAAACTTTCTTTCCACCTCTCCATGCCTATCTTTTTAATTCTTGCATGTTTCTTGAACCCAGTTGCTTTTTACATTTTCTTTGTACCTTTCCCTCTCTCTATCTCTCCTTGACCTAATTTTGATTTCTTGCCAGCATTTCTTGTACCCTGTCGCTTGTCAGATTTTCTTTCTACATCTCCGTCTATGCAGCTCTGCATATCTATTTTTTAATTCCTGTGCATGATTCTTGTATCCTGTCACTTTCAAAATTTTATTTCTACGTCTCCCTCTAACCATCTCCCTGTCTATAATTCTTAATTCTTTCCTCTCTGTCTGGCACCCTGTCATTTTTTACACTTTCTTTCTACATCTCTCTCTTTCTGTCTCCCTGTCCCTGTTCGTTAGTTTTTGCCTATTTTTCTTGTACCCTGTCGCTTTTCGAAATTCTCTTTCTATGTCTACCTCTGTCCAGCTCCCTGCTTTTTTTTATTATTTCTTGCCTATGTTTCTTTTCCCCTGTCACTTTAGAATTTTTCCCCATCCCTTGTCTAGTCTCCATCTTGTTGTCCCACTGGTCCTCACTCTCTCCTGTTCCCTGTCTCTCTTATTTATTCCTCCATCTCTCTGTCCCTGTTTTTTTGGGCAATCTGCTCTCCTCTCGCTACGCCCTGCTCCTCACCCCTCTCTTCTTTGCAGTGTCCCATTTTCTGGTGCCCTGTCCCACACCTCTTCCCTATGTCCCTCTGTCCTTCCTCCTGCTCCTCCCTTTTCTCCCTCTGTCCTGTTGCGTTTGGGCAGAGCCTTGTTGCCAACTCACTGCCAGGATTTCTCACGTGCATTAAACAAATAAACTTTTCCTGCCTCCTCTGTGCTCCTGGGTGTGTTTGCAGCCGCTGGATGCAGAGTTCATGGCTACAGAAAGGTGCAGGGAAGGGGGTGATGTGCTGTGGGGATTTGGCAACAGCCCCTGTTCCCACTGGGCTCCAGCTGGGGCTGGGGCAGCCCCAAGTGTGGCCAGTGAGGCTGAGGATGGGGCTGGCCCTGCTGCGTGAAGGGGCTTTAGCTATAAAGGGGGCTGCCTGGGCCCACGTGCCTGGGGCAGCTGATGAAGGGGAGCTGGCTGAGGAGGAATGCCAAGGGGGGGCCTGCGGGCAGCTGCCTCTGGCAAGGAATGGCCAGTCCCTGCAGTGAGGAAGAATCCCTGTGAGCCATCCTCAACAGAGCACAGCACCAGCACGCAGTGCTGGGAGCTCGGTGCATCATCCATCGGCTAAGCGTGTGGGCCGCCATGTATCAAAGAAGCCTTGTGGATGAGGAGCTTCAAGGTGTCCACTGCGCGCTGCTGAGTGGCCTTGCCTTCTGCCGGGGGCGGCCTTGCTTTTTCCCAGGGGCAGGCTCACCTTGGCTTTTCTCAGCCCTGTCCTAGAGACACAACTTTACACACTCAGCACAGGGGCCGTTTGCAACGTGTTAAACACAAACACCTTTTTACCCGGTGTGGTACCATGAGGGAGTCCTCATCACAGAAAGTAGAGCCTTGTCTTTGAACGTCAGGAAATCGTCTAGATTTGTTAGTCTGGAAGAAGAAAATGCAGCTTTTCACCTCAAATTCAGAAACTTACACAATTATTACTACTGAGTGTCACTTCTTCATCAGCATGCTTGCCCTTGGTCCTTTTCTCTCTGTATTGAAAGCTCTCGAATGCTGATGATGGTCACTATGTTCAGTTCACGTGGACATACTTGAAGGAAGAGGTTGAGTGAGAACATTTGGGAACTGGGAGCTGATTCTCTGCCGATGCACCCCACTCTCACAGTGGCTGACAGGGAATTCAGATGCAGTTCGCTGGCAGGTGACAGGGCCCTGCTTGGCGATATCGAGTCTGTATCACTTAATGTGCTGTTAGAGCAGGTCTGCTTTCAGGTGATGGGACACCTGAAGGTCTTGCCAGCTGGCAGAGCAGAGGCAAAGGGCTGTTCAGCCCAGCACTCTGTGGCCAGCTGTGGAGCAGGCTGATTGTTGCCACTGATGGAGGCCGTGTTACCAGACACAGGCCTCTGCTTAGTTTCTAAAATTATTGTTTCTTACTAACCTTCTTACTGTGTGAGAAAATAGCTGATTACTGCCCTCCTTACTGTGTAAAAAAAATATAGTTAGTCACTGAGCTGATATTACAGATAGTGATAATGAGGAGACAACCAAAAGTAGTTAATCGCCGAGGATGGAATAACAAGTAGTTAATCACTTCAAGGTTCTTCTACATGTCAAGTATGTACTCCTATACCAATTAGGATAGAGTTATGGGTACTTCAAACAACATCCTTATTAGCTTCAAGAAGTTGGCAAACTTACAGTAAACTTTTACTGTCCTGAGATGACTCAATACCTTAAAAGGATAATGTGAGAAAGGGTCTCCTTACCCAAATGACCACCGAGACACTCACGCTTCCGCAGAAGTGTTTTGCCGACGCAGAAAAATTTGATACGCGTGTGCAAAAAGACTATTTGGTCATCGTGATGAATATGCAAGCCTAGGTGGAGTTATGTATTAGGTAGGCAGAATTATGAGAATATTTTGTGTATAAATAACGGGTGAATATCCCCAGTAAGGTGTGCTAGATTTGTGGGTTTTCCGCCTAGCACCCGATGTCGAATAAAGCGATATCTCCTCTCTAAACTACTTTTGGTTTCGAGGGCTTTTATTTCAGGTAACAGCCGGGCGGGTGAGCCATCAAGGTAAAGGAGCAGGAGTTGGGGATTAGTGTGGGCAGGTGGAGGTCTTGGGCAGTATCTCGGCGTGTGCATTTTTGCTTGGGTTTTTTGCAGGTGATGCACACAGGCTTGGAGAGGTGACACCGCATGCTGACAAGCAGCTTGAGAAGGTGAGGAAGTTGTGGGCCAGGTTGGCGTCTAATAGCAAAGGATTACATGGAAACTCAGTGAAGTGTTTCTTTTCGTTTTTGCAGGTGCTTTGTGAATTGGATGAGTGTTTGAGGTGAGCTGGGTAGTAGAGAGGAGGAGCATGAGGCTGGTGACTTCTTGCAAGCACAATGATAATGTTGTGTCTCTTGGTATCTTGGGCGCCACAATGACCGCCACAGCGTCTGACTCTGGAATCCGTGCAGAGCAGGTGAGCAGAACACCACGGCACATCTCAGGAGGGGGGGAGTATTTCTGGAAACGTCTGTGTTGATCGATGTGGTGGTGAATACTGCCACTGTTGTGCGTGGGTTGGGTTGTTGGTTGGTTGGTTGGTTTTCTTGTTTCAGATGGTAAAGAGGAGCCTTGGGACTGCAGGATTAATCCCGTTGGCTGATTGTGGGTTTTCTTCTTAAGGATGGCTTCAGACCCCTGACCCTCTGAAAGCCGAGTTGAGGGACCCGCGCTGGAGAGTTGTTGGGGGAGGGAAGGGACAAGGCTGGCAGTTGCAGGAAGGGGTTTTAAAGTCAGTGTAGGGCAGAGGGCTGCCCAGGAACAGTCCCCTTTGGGCGGGTAAAGGGAGTGGGCTACTCTTCAGCACGATGCTGGCGTGGGAAGGGCAGTTCCAGCCTGTACTCCTCTCGCCCAGGAGACCAGCTCCAGTGCGGGTAAGTCCGCACTGGGGAAGGGAATCGCGGCAAAAAACGGTCGGCTAGGGGCTCGGTTTTGACGCTTTTCGAAGCCGGGAAAAACGGCAGGCCCGGGCCGGCACCCGGCACTTCCGGGGGGCGGAGCCAGCTGAGGAGCCGAGGGCGGAGCCAGCCCCCCACCACCACCACGGCAGGCAGGTGTGAACGAGGCGGGGTGGGACCACTCCCCCCTCAGAAAGGAAGCCCTTCGGGAGCGCAGCGGCCAGGCCGCTGGGCACTGAAGAAGCAAGCGGCGAGTGGGCGCCGCCTGGGCGTCACCCAGGGAGTCACCCAGGGAGTCACCCGGGAGCACCACGACAAGGGTGCGCTTCCTGGGCTGGCAAAACAGGGCGCGACACGACAGTCCAGTCGCAGCAGTTTGCACGGCAGTTCGCGCGGGAGAGCGCTGGAAGTCTGCAAACCCAGCCAGGAAGCGATGGTATCTACTCGCAAGAAGACCGTGGCATCCGTGAGCTCCGCAACCCCCCAGGTCTGATGCAGCCCCTCAGAGGGAGCTCCTGTGNAGCCAGCTGAGGAGCCGAGGGCGGAGCCAGCCCCCCACCACCACCACGGCAGGCAGGTGTGAACGAGGCGGGGTGGGACCACTCCCCCCTCAGAAAGGAAGCCCTTCGGGAGCGCAGCGGCCAGGCCGCTGGGCACTGAAGAAGCAAGCGGCGAGTGGGCGCCGCCTGGGCGTCACCCAGGGAGTCACCCAGGGAGTCACCCGGGAGCACCACGACAAGGGTGCGCTTCCTGGGCTGGCAAAACAGGGCGCGACACGACAGTCCAGTCGCAGCAGTTTGCACGGCAGTTCGCGCGGGAGAGCGCTGGAAGTCTGCAAACCCAGCCAGGAAGCGATGGTATCTACT
>VWZL01001161.1:208-41165 GCA_013396915.1 Stercorarius parasiticus
ATCCCGGGACCGGGACCCACCCTGGGGCCGCGGGAGGGAACCGGCCGTGAAGGGTTTTCCCCTTTCTCTCCCTTTTCGCGGCGGGGCCGGGCGGTGTGCGGGGCCGGGCGGCTCAGCCTTCAGCTGTCGGCGGGATTATGCAATTTAAAAAAAAAAAAAAAGGGTATTAGTTTGTTTTGGGGCTTAATTTGTTTATATTTTAAACTTCCTAATCCATTTGACCATCTGGAAGAGCTTTTTTTAGTATTGTTAATTATTGATAGTGTCGGGGTCATGTAGGCACTTGATAACGCAGCTCCATCTCTCCTGGGACTAATACTAGTTCACAGATATTTTACAGCTTCCCACCCCCCCCATGATTGAAGACAGTGGCAAGGCTCTCCTTCAGAACAAGGGAGAAATATCTAAGGCAAGCACATTGCATGTTTGGGTAACACACATTTTGAAAAGTCATTATTTTCAGTTGTGCCTAGGCCCTGCCTCCTCGCAGGCAAGGGCTGCTGGGGGTGGTGGTGGTGGTGGGGCTTTAATCTTACACTTTCTTAATTCTGCATCATTCTCGGTCGTTGCATATCTAGGCAACTTAAATAGGTCCAAGAGAATTATTTTTAGGGAGGCAAGTCAGCTTTTAATCTTACTGCTTTGTAATGTACCAGGTTTTTTTAAAAATAAAGCCTAAACCAGGTCTGAATTCGGAGCGTATGGCCATGCTGGAGCGAGGGCAGGGGACCGTGCAAAACCCTTTATTTTTCTTAAATTGGATTAGAGAAAGTTGATCACTCGTGAGAGTGACTGTTCACGGGGAGCGGGTCTGCGAGCCGTGTGAGGGCGGGCAGGCGGTGGGGACCCCCGTGTCCCCCCGTGCCCCCCCGGCAGCTGCCAGAGCCGCTGGGCTCTCAGGGGCACATTTTGGCTCAGTGGCTTTTGTTCCAAACTCTTTGTGCAACAACTGGCTGGAGCAAAGGATCAGGCCCAGACCCTGTCCCCGTCCCCCCTGTGCCACACAATGGAGCAGGGTCCCTCGTCCCTGGGCCGGCTGCTGCGGGACGTGGGTGCTGGGGGGCTCCTGGCCCCTCCGGGAGAAGTTGCATTTCCCAGATGAGTTTTCAATATGCAAATGGTGATGGGTCCCAGCCCTGCCGCAGGGAAGGGTGATGGGTTTCATCAGCTGCACACTCTTGATTTATACTTACATGAAAAAGAGCAACCGATGATTTCTGTTTTGTTTTGGGTTTTTTTATGAAGGCTTTCTTTTCACTGAGCTCTTCTTTGGCAGACACAAAATAGGTGTGGGATAAGACTGTGAGTTTTGGATTTAATTCCCGGAAAGAGAGAGCAAAGCTGAGATGTGCTGGCCATTTCTCTGTCGCAGCGTTTCTCTTTTCTTTTCAACACCCAGTCGGCGCTTTTCAGAACGCAGCCGCGCTCTCTGGGGCTCCGTAAGCAGAACATCTTTTTACAGTACAGAGAATAAGGTTGCAGCAGGCTCTTTTTCCCCTCTTTTTTTTTTTTTGTTTTTTTTGTTTTTAAAGGACTTGAGGAGGCTTGTCCATTTAAATTAACCTTTATCCCAGCTGGGCACACAAATGTTTTTGTTTTAGTTCACAGAGGGTTAATTCTATTCAGGCCCTGGCCATGGCCGGCCTGATCCGGGCAGCACAATCTCCTCTTTGAGCCCGGCCAGGCCGGGCAGGATGCGGAGCCTTCGCCTCCATCCAGCGTGGGGCTGGGACCCCCATGGCGGGGAGTGGGGGAGCAGGGCGCCGCGGCCCATTGTGTGCCCGGCCATGGGCTCAGCCGCCCAGCTCGCCGCTGGGCCAGGGAGGGGCCACCCAACAGAAAATTTAATCCCTGTGTTCATCGATTATAAGTTGAAGTAAAGCCCCTTAAGCGAAGGCGGCTGGTTTTGGGGAGTGGGCTTGCTCGGACAATGTGGCGCTCGGTGGCGCGGGGGGAATCACCCCAGTTCTCTGCTGGATTTAACAAGATGGTTTCTTGGAACTAAACATGGACAATGAAAAAAATCGTTAGATAAGCAGGGGGGGAAAGAAGCCTTTAAGAGGTTGGTTTGTGTTTGAGGCATCATCAGAGGCGAGAGGCAGCAGGATTTGGTTAGGGTTTAAGTAACACATGTGTGAGATCTCCCCCCCCCACTCCCCCTCCCCAAACAGCTGGTATTCAGCAGCTTGAGATTTAAACCCAGCTAAAGGCTACTGCTGGGTGTGTGCGACAGGGTGAGTTAATCACAAAGCAAATAAATGATACACAGTTGAAAAGATGTTAATGAATTGCGGTGCTGAGTGTCATCTATAAGCTTTTTTTTTTGTCAGCTGCAAAAAACTTTCTTAGCTGTAATCATGTTCTGTTGTATAAATGGGAAGTTTTGCAAACTGCAGCTTTCTGCGTCCTCCCTCTCGCTTTCCAGCAGGACGGAATCCCAGCACCGAGGGTTTGTGCCTTCACTTCTGCCCTCGCTCTAGGAAATAAACTCTTTGTTTCTGCTCCGTTATAAAGCACCGACGTTGGAAGTCGCGCGAGCTGGCTGCATGGATGCTCGGGCTTGTTTCCAAGGTTAATCCCTCGCAGGGTGCTGTAGGTGCATCTGCCGGGTGGGTGCAATCCTTCTCGCAGCCGAGGGAGCCGCCGGGACGAAGGCAGCGCCTGGTCCCCCGCCCCGGCCTGCGGCCGTGCTACCCTCGGCCACTGGTCGCTGTGCCGGGCGGGCGCCCGTGGGAGTGACATAGGTGGGAGCGGTGACGGAGTGTTTTCTGTACGTGTCTTTGCCGTGTGCTTCAGCAGGTTTGAAGGTGTTTCCTTTTGGAAATTCATAAGAATTTTCTTTTTAAAATTATCAAGACTGCTTTTGCTGAGGGGAAAGATAAGTCTTTTAAAAATTGAGTGTATTGCTTCTACCGTTTGCCTGATAAAACATAGACAAGTAGAGATTTCTTCTCTTTCTCACACTGTCTTCTGTGACTCTTGTGTAATATCATCATATTCTTAGAGAATTTACATTGTATTAAAATGTGGTATGAAACCTACCATGACCTTTGAAAACAATACATCCTTTAATGTGGCTTCAGGGAGGGGTTAGCGAGGGAGTAGCCATAAAAATCTTCAGGGTTCAAGATGAGGTTGAGATTTTTGTGAGTGCTTTTGTCGTAGCAGCAACTGTTTGATTTAGTGGCCCCTGCTACAATGGGTTGTGAGAACAAAGCCAGAATATCCCGTGTATGAGTTCGTTAAATGTAAGACCCATCGGGAAAATTGAGGGGGGTGAAAGCTTCCTCAGGCCTTTCTCTGAAATAAAACATGTGCAAGGTATTTGAAAAAAAAACTTCTTATCAATTGCTTTGTTTCCTAATATGCGTTGTCTTGTATGGCTTTTGAAACCAGAGGGATCACCGAGACGAGAGTAACAGAGCCAGAGCTGTTTGCTTTGAGATTATTATACTTGCTATGTGGTTCAATATTCTAGTGAAATTTCAAGGTTAAGGGGGTTCAGAGCACCCCCAGTGCAAAACTGCTTTAAATCTGCTTGTGCTTTGCCATTTCTGTAAAGTTCGCTGTGATTCCGCCCCGGCTGTCCCAGCGTTTGCCTACACAAGGCGCTTGCATTAAGTAGGGTGAAAAATAGCAAAGGTCAGGAGCCGGCAAACCCCTGGGCCGCAGTGTGAGTGTCCCGGGCCTGCGCACGGTTCCTACGGGGTTTTTTAAACCTCTCAAACACTAAGACTTTCCGTAGGTAATTATTTTTCATCTCCCAGTTTTGTTTGAGCGGCAGTTTACGGGGTGTAGGGGCACCTCTCTGGTCCCTGGAGGTCTGTGTCTTTGTTCCCGGTGTGTGCTGCTCTTCTACCATGAATTCTAATCTGGCAGCGCACCCAATTAACAGTTTCTGCAGGAAGGCATGTGCAGTTACTGTGGCGATGGGGCCATTCACACCGCCTCGCCGTCACCCTGCTCGCGGGGAGATGGGGAAGGATTCTGATTCCTCCCCCCTTTCATCAGCCTGGCTCTCCATGTTTGCCGGGCCATGGCCCTCCCTATTCTTCCCGCAACAAAAAAAGCTGTGCCTGGAAATGAGCCCTCATTTCTACCGGGGGCTGTCAGAGTGCTGGGGTGAGGAGGGAGCCCCGGCATCCCTGTGGGATGCTGCTGCGGGATGGGGTGATGCTGCTGCGACCCACTGGCCCCCCTCTGCCTGGTGCTATGTGTATAAGCCGGTCCTTTCCCGGCTCCCCGGTTCCGCCCCGGCAGCGAGTGCTGACCCCGGGATCCCCCAGCGCCTGCGATTTATGGCACTGCTGGGGGGGCTGAGGCTGAGCTGAGCCCTGCAGATAGAGGACTCCTCTGTCCCAGGCTAATCCCCGGCCCCTCCCGGCTTTATCAGATGGCTGAAGGTGGAGATTATGCAACTGGCGACTACAAAGTCATGTTTAGCTGCCTCCCTTCGGCGAGATGCCCAGATACCCCCCCGCGATAGCCCTGTCCTGAGGGGTACCAGCATTCCTGTGGGGCTGCGCTGAGCACATACCTGAGGTGGTCTGTCCTGTAAAACTGGGAATGTTTTGGTGCGGTGATGACACCGTGAACGTTTCTTTAGTTAAAGTTTGCGTTTCCTTCATTCATCCCTTTATTTTCAGGTTTTAGAACAATTGCGGTGAAATTTGCACAGCATGCAAATCTGCGCTTTTCTGCGTTGGCAAACCTTTTAAAGATTAATACAGATTGGTTATGGTCTCTACTGGGTTTAAACCATGGAGAAAGAAAGCTGCTTGTGAATAACAGCAGCTGGTTTAGATTTTTACTTGGCTTGTGTAACTGAAAACCGGTTTAAGTTCTGATCCTAATCCGTTTGGCTCCTTTATTTCTAGTGCGTTCGCATGTTCTCCAGTAGTAAGAGGCTACACACTGGTTTGTCAGGTTGCTTAGGCTTTATGGAGATCGGAGGGGACTTCACTGTGACCTCTACCTCCTGCCGCTCCAAAAATCCTGTAGATAAGAACACCTTTGTCTCAGAAAACTCCCTGGGCAAATCAAAGTGACGAAAACCAGGCTCATGTTGTCTTGCTGGAGTGAGTTGGAACCAGCTCATCATCCCTAGCCGGGCCCTCCGGAGGTTGGGTTTTTCCGAGGTCTGTCATTTCCCTGGATGATACAAAATGGGAACAAGAAGTGCACGTCTGTGGTCCTGTCTAGTCTGACTTTTCGGTGACTTGTGTCAGTGCGTGGCATGTTAAAAATAAGAGAACCTAGCAGTGCAGAGAGGGGTGCCCTGGACAGGGCAGCAGGGTGTTGCTGGGGAGGTGTGGGGGGCACACCAGGCTGGGTGCGGGCTGGTGTCGTTGGGGTCTGCGCCTGCGCCTGCCCCCGGCTGCTTCCTCCCGACCCCCTCGGGCTGGGCTATCTTTTTTGGGGTAATCGTGTCAGATGGTTTCTCTGTATTGAATTTGTGCTCTTCTTTTCCTCCTCCTTGCTTCTCAAGGGTTTTTTTTTTTTTATTCTTTTGTTTCCTTATACTGTCTCCTTGATTTTTCTGACCAGGTCTGTCTGTCTCTCCCTTCCCTTACTGCCCTCTCCCCACCTCTCATTATTCACCTTCTCAGCCACTTTCCTTTACCCATCAAGACCTGTCATCTCCGACATGGTGTGACTCTCTGCCGCCCAGGCCGAGCATTGCTGTGATTCCCTCCTTGCCTGGACAGGTCACTGTTGTGTCCACTCGGATGCCATCTGGAAGGAGCCTGTGTCCCTGCTGGGGTGTGAGGGTGCCATGTGGGTCACTCTCTTCTGCCCTGTCACCTGGACGCACCTAAAGGAGTGCTGGCCCTTGGGTGCCTTCGCTCTCCAGCTCATGGACATCTCAGAGGAGCAGAAAAGTCACTCTGGCTGCTCTCCTCACTGGTGGCCCAAAACGCCACATGGTCTGGGCTATCCCACCTTCCCCTTCCCACAGGACAACCTCAACCGCTTTCCAGTGTCTCCCCCATGCCCTGCTGCACGCTCCTGATTTCCCCAATTGTAGCCATCGTGTGAGCTCCTGCAGCAGAGAAGTTTCTCCTCTGTGTTGTGAACAGTTGGGCCATGGAGGAATAACTCCCCGCACAGCATGGCCTGCGTCCCCAGGGCCGGTCCTGGAAAGCTTCTTGTGCCTCCCAAGCAGCTTGCCTTTAGCTAAGCATGATTAAATACATGTATCATACAAACTCCAGAGGGAAAGGACGGAGACGCTGAAGTTAGACTCTGGGTACCAGGGCTTGCAGGGAACAGCCTGCAGCATCCATCCCCAGGGAGCCACAGAGAACCGTGGCCACCTCCCAGGTGGGTATTTCTGCCCATTGGAGGTTGCACGGTTGTGGGTTCAAGCCAAGAAATACCGGAAACAATCTGGTTTAACTGGCATCCCTAGGAAATGCGTGTCAGTGAATGGCAGAAGTGTGGTTCCTCGAGTCCTGTTGCTCCAAACCAAAGCGATGCCCTTTTTGTTCCTCGGTGCCTCTGTCTCGCTTGGCCAGGGTGACCTGGTCATCTGGGTAATGATTATTTGACACTCGGGAGAGCACGCCCATGAAGTGTACTGCAGATTTGGGTGTACTTGAGTAGTGCCCATCGTTGAAGCGCACCTCTCTGCAGCGGTCGGGCTGTGGATGGGTTGAGGCGCTGGGTGGGAGGCAGATCGCGCTGGTGTGCAGGGGGTTAAGCTCTTTGGCTGCTCTAAACATCTGCTGCAGGAAAAGCTGCTGGTGCGACTTGCTGGCGTTATCTGCTGTGTAGCAGCCTGTTGGTGTGAAGCAAGGCTGAGGCCTCCCTGAAGATGCAAGGTAATGGGGACCCATCTGGACTCACTGTCTGGCTCTCTTCAGCCAGAACTTACTTTTTCCTTTCCGTTTGACACCCGTGTCTGCGGAGATCACTGACTGCTCGTGGGTCCTGGCTGAGCTGCGCACTGTCCCTGTGCTGTCTCAGGGGCAATGGTAGAGCCTTACAATACTGAATTTCATGTGCCGGGTCGTGTTGCTGGGAGTCCTACAACTTACATCTTTAGCCATCTGAAGGCCTTCCCAAGATTTGGAAAAGGAACAGTAAAATCACGTTATTGTGACTTAACTGTGCAGTTGTTTCTGTAATAACGAATAGCATCATTCATTTGGGTTTTGGGTGTTTACTTGTGCCGTGAGGCTTTTCTGGAGCCACAGGAGGAAGCGAGGAGGTGGCTGGGTCCCTCTATCTGCCCCGGGAATACGTAAGGTGTGACAGTGTTTTCTGTTGGTTGGTGTCCGCCCAGCATGATTTCCGTATTCACACACCCTGGTCTGTGCGGTTGAGGCACTTTAGACCCTTTTTTCCCTCGGGGTTTCCATTCCTCTCTGCTAAAGCATAGAATCTTAGGGTTGGAAGGGACCTCTGGAGATCATCTAGTCCAACCCCTCTGCCAGAGCAGGGTCACCTAGAGCAGGTGGCACAGGAACGCGTCCAGGCGGGTTTTGAATGTCTCCGGAGATGGGAGACTCCACCACCTCTCTGGGCAGCCTGTGCCAGTGCTCTGCCACCCTCACAGGAAAGAAGTTCCTCCTCATGTTTAGATGGAACTTCCTATGCTCAAGTTTGTGCCCATTACCTCTTGTCCTGTCCCTGGGCACCACTGAAAAGAGCCTGGCCTCATCCTCCTGACACCCACCCTTTAAGTATTTGTAAGCATTGATAAGATCCCCCTCAGTCGTCTTTTTTCCAGACTGAAGAGACCCAAATCCCTCAGCCTTTCTTCATAAGAGAGGTGCTCCAGACCCCTAAGGACAGCACGAAGTTGGATGGAGGCTGCCAAGGAGAGCCAGGCTCTTGCCCTTGCTCTGGAAGTCCTGTCCCGGCACTGGGAGAGATGGAGCCTCCCCTTGCAGCCATCCCCTGCTGCTCTCCAGTGATAGACCCACACCAGCCGGGCAGCTGGACACCGCTGTGTCAAACCTTACAGAAACTCCAGGGTTTTCCTCCTGCTTGCCCACGGTGGGTGCTGGCACCACCCAGCGCCGAGAGCAATGTTCAGAGAAAAACCTGCATATTGGGAACAAACTGCTCATGCCACACTGATGAGAACACATCATCCAGTTCCTTGCTCTCATCTCTGTTCTTCCTTAAGGGAATACATAAGGTGGTGCCAGGGAAGCTGCTCAGGGACTTGTTTGGCCCTGGTGGTAGGTTTGACCTCCTGCCCATGGAAGGAGGAGACCCTGTTTGATGGCAGAGGCAGGGACTGCAGAAACGTGGCCTCCTACAGCCATAACATGAGCACTTTGCGATCAAAACAGTGCTTCGCTTCCCAAACTAATTCCATTTCTGATAAACTGTGTGACTAAGGGCATTTCTAAGAGGCTGTTTTTTAAGCAAACTTGGGTTTTACTTTTCTTCATTCTTCTTGCCACCGTTGAGAGTTTCTGGACTTGCTATCTTATGAGTATGTTGAATTGAAATGACTGTATTGGTTGTGGAGCTGGATTTGTGCTGGGCTGTGTCAGGCTGCTGGCACCGGTGCTTGTACCACGTCCATCCGGGCAGGCCATGGGGTGCCGAGACTTTCCCAGTCCCCTCAGGAGAGTTCCTGATCGCTCGGTGAAGCCGATCCGCTGACCGGAAAGCCTTTCTCTTCTCTTGCAGATGAGCGGGTGGATCAGCGAACCTGCCTGATCTGCGGGGACAGAGCGACGGGGCTGCACTATGGGATCATCTCCTGCGAGGGCTGCAAGGGGTTCTTCAAAAGGAGCATCTGCAACAAGCGGGTTTACAGATGCAGCCGAGACAAGAACTGCGTCATGTCACGCAAACAGCGCAACAGATGCCAGTACTGCCGGCTGCTCAAATGCCTCCAGATGGGCATGAACCGAAAAGGTAAGAAGTGGGTTTTTTACTGGTGGGGGAGCAGATTGGGGCCAGTGTCAGCAGTGGGTGCTACCCTTCCTCAGCTGCCGTCTTGTACTGCAGTTCTGCCTCCCAAATTCTTGATGAGAAAAAGCGAAACTTCAGCAAATGGATAAAAAATTCTTCCTCAACTACTTTGTTAGTGTATTGGAGGAAAAATCTGTGTGAATTGAAAGCACGTATAAATATTTGGAGAACTGATCATTGTGATTCCTATTTTCAGGGAAGGTAACAGTTTCTTACTGTCCTTCCTGGCGCATCTGTCCCCGCATTTATCCTGAGTGAGGCGGTCACTATTTCTGTGCTTCGCTTTACTGATGTGGGAAAAATGTATGCATCTAAATAGGCTTTTAAAGTCCCAGGAGCTCTCAGTCAGAGTTTACCTGTTCGTTGTTGTGGGAGCTTAGACCCATGGCTGTTGCCCAGCAATAAGGTGTGAGGATCTTCCCTTAGCGCCTGGCTCCGGGTGATGGTGCTGGCTCCCGGCAGCGCCGTGCGGAGCTGGGGAACGCTGGAGGTGGTTTTGCCAGGTACCAGGTCACTGAGGAGACAAGTGTGACCTGGGTTAGGGACAGACACCCCTTATTCCCCACATATGCAGGGGTGACGAAATGCTATGCTATTATCTTCAGGATGGACAGTCGTAAGTAGCTCAGAAACTAATAATAAAAAAATAGACAGGGATTTATTTCAGTGTCATATCCCTACTCTTCATTCCAGTCTTGACTTTTTAATCTCTGGAAATGTTGTTGCCCATTAAAAGCAGAGATTTCTTGGTTCAATGGCAGCAGACAGGAGTCTCTGCAGAAGCGGGTGCTGCTGTAGCTCTGGGGCTGCTCGGGCTCCCCCCGGGTGTGCAGGGACAGCGGGGGGGACCCTGCCTGGCCATGCAAACCAAAGCGTCATCTCATGTACTTTAAATGCAGCTATTGATGCCTTTAGTGTCATCGCTCATATGAAAGCCACCTGTCCAAAGCACTAAAACTTCCATAAATTTACAGTAAATCCACCAGGATCTTCCTTAGAAACCTTATCCCGGGGCTGAGAGGGGAAGCTTACCTGCTGGCCGCTAGGATTACAAACACTCTGGGAGGTTTATGCAATGGGGAGGCAAGCTAGTTCCTGGTGATCTTTTACCCAAAGGGTGTAGTTCTGGGTGACCAGGAGCGCTGCCGGGGCTCATTTATTCTTTCGAGTGTCTGCAGTGGGGCAGTGCAGGACTGCCCTCAGGGCTCTGTCAGCTGGGGTGACCTCCTGAAAGGAGGGTGTAGAGAGTTGGGGGTCAGTCTCTTCACGCAAGGAACAGGCGATAGGACAAGAGGAAATGGCCTCAAGTTGTGTCAGGGGAGGTTTAGATTGGAAATCAGGAAAAATTTCTACACTGAAAGGGTTATCGAGCACTGGAAGAGGCTGCCTGGGGAAGTGGTGGAACCGCCATCCCTGGAGGGATTTAAAAGCTGGGAGGCGTGGTGCTGGGGGACATGGGTCAGTGGTGTTTGGGCAGCGTTGGGTGGATGGTTGGACTCGATGCTCTGAAAGGTCCCTTCCAGCCCATACCATTCTGTGACTCTGAGTTACTGACATTTCCCAGCGCTCTCCCGGCTCCGTGTGGTTCTGAGAGCCCTTTCCCGGCCGGTCCCTGCCCGCGGGGCCGGTGGCGGCAGCGCGCGGCTCACCCGCAGGGGCACAGCGCCACCTGCCGGCCCCACCGGCCGCCGCCGCCCCCGGCTCTTCCCGGCCCCTCGCGGGCCGCCCCCGCCGGTGGGAGCCAGGGGGCCCGGCGTGCTGCGGAGCTGAGCGCAGGGCTCCCTGTGGCTGGCTGTGATTGCAGTCTCGTTAGTGTAGTGGGGTGTACGTTCGGGGGAGGCACGGAGCTCGACAGCGGAAGGAAAACCATCTTTGAGGGGACGCTGAGTGTCGTGCAGGTGGTACCAAGACAGCTCTTCTGGAGGGGGGGGTGTGTGTTAGAACCACCCAGGTGTCTTGAAGCCTTTTTTGACAGAGCACCAGCAAAAACGTCACTACTTTTGTTGCAGATCCTGGCTAGGTCATGCAACCAGCAAGACTTCCAAAAACCCCATTTAAGCGAAGCATCTTGAGTGTGCTGCGACGTGGGAGACCAGAGCACGGTGCTGGTCCACGCTGGCTCTGCTCCCTGCAGCAGAACGTGCGTCTGTCTCTGATACCCAAGTCAGGTACCGCAGCAGATAGAGGTATTGCCAAGAACCTCCATGCTGTGGGGGTTTTGCTTCTGTTTAAGTCAGGAACGCTTGTAAGAGTTTGCAAAAATAAACAAAGTCAGTTTGCATCCCGTAAATCTTGCTGTGGGATGCTGTGCCCGCGGAGTCTGGCAGCCTGGGGAGCAGGAACCACTGGCCAGCAGAGAACTGCTGTGGCACCAGTAACTGCATCAAGAGTAATGGGGTTCCTTTAACCCCCAGACGCTGAAAAAATCAGCAGCTTAAAGATAACATGCCTGAGCTTGGGTAAGGCCTTGGATAGAGCTGCGGTTTGAATGGCTCCTGCTGCTGTTGGGATGTGCTCAGCCAAACCACAGACTGATCTCAGCATGGAGGTGAAAGCTTTTACCTGGTTTGGGCCCAGAGTTCGGGCAAAGTGCTGCCCGCAGCAGTGCAGGGCCGTCCCTGCCGCTCTGAAGCCAGCGCCTCAAACCAGCGCAGCCGGGAGCGTGGCTCCGCGGGCAACAGGGCAGTGCTACTGCCCTGCTTGTAGGCAAGGCAGGAGCCACCCAACAATAAAGACCGGCCTGGTGACAGCCAACATCGTCTCCATGGTTAAGAAGAACTGTAAACTCCACAGAGGCAGGTTTGCCTAGGGATTCTGTAAAACTATGCGGACGTAGAAAAGGAAGATGTAAGCTGATGTAAGCTAGTGTCTGCTCCAATACACTTCGAAAGCAAAAGACAAATTTATGCCCGTAGCTTGAAATGAGAAAGCTGAGAAGCTTTTTGAATCACAATTAGCAATAAAATATTTTGGAAAACTAGAGAAACTTTCTACAAATTGGAAAACTGTTAATGTAGTTCCATTAAGTTTAAAAAAAAAATAAAAAAATAAAATTGAAGGGGGTAACAGAGAGCTAACCATGGTGGGTTAGTTTTACGTTGTCACATTTTTTTTAATGAGGAACTAATATTATTTGGAAAGAGCTTTCATAGAAAATAAACAGCCTTGTTTGTTAAAATGAGTTTGTTGTTTTGCTGTATCTTAAGATTTGCGTGATGTAAAGGATAACAGTAATGGTTTTATATCCTGTGTTCGAGGCTTCTCCAGTGTGCTTAAATGCACGCTAGCCGGTGTTTTAAATAAAAATACCTGCTGCGCTATGGAGGTGACAGCCTTTGCATTAGGAGGATTAAAACCGTATTGCTGATCTCGTAACGCGCTGTAAGGTGCCGCGGGGATCGCTGTGCTGCTGGTCACTGGCTGGTGAGCTGTAAACGTTTGGGACAGTTTTGTGGGGTGATTTTGCATGACTTGGCTTGCTAGTAAGGACTCAGGAAAAGGCAGGTTATGTCCCAGCCTGTGCATGGCTCTGCTGTGCCACCAGTGCCGTGGGTGATGCCCGCGCTGCCAATGCAGCACCGAGGTGGATGGGGGTGACTGGAGCTGAGGGCATCTAAACTCAAGCAGCAGTGTGACTCTCCTGCTACACAATCTTTTCCCTAAATTTAGTGTGATTTTCTGGAGGGCGGGCAGCAGCCCAGTGTGCAGCACAGGGTGAGGCCGGCTGGCAGTAGCAAGGTCACGGCGCAGCTGGGGAGGGCCCGCTGCCAAGTCTGGCCAGGTCGCAGTGGGAAAGAGATTGGGACCCGATAAACAGGGGGACCTGGCCTGGGAGACGAGGCGTGCGAGGAGCAGGGCTGCTCCTCCAACCTGCTGGCGTCCGCAGGGCTGCCCTGCCAGGAAAGAGAAAAACACAGGGAAGAGGAAGGTGGAGAAGCAGCTCCGAGATAATCCCCTTAATTGGACTTCACTAAAGCTCCCTAAAAATTGTGTAAAGAGCCTTAAAAATGCAGCTGCCATATTGAGAAACTAGGCTGCCCTGCTGAAACAGAACTGCATGCTGGGTCTAGTAACTCGGATGCTAAACTCAGCATGCAACCGGCTGGGGAGAACATCTCCCTCCATTTTCCATGGTAGCTGCAGGAGACCTGGCCCACGGAAGTGGCAGCGGTGTTGGTAGTCCCTGGTGAAGTGCTCTGTCTGCGGCTGTTGGCAGTGCGGGCTCCAGGGGGTCTCTCTGGGGGCGTCTGGCTCGCGGTGGTTCGGGGCTGCCTGCAGTGGAGGTAGAAACGCCAGCATTTGCATTCCATTTTCTAGCAGCCATGGGTATTCATTGCTGGAGGTGAAGTACATTTGCTTTCTATGTGCCATCTCTCAAATTATCCTGGAATTAATTATGGTAAAGGATTGCTATTCCTTCATCACCTGTCACTATGGGAATCCCATGAAGAAATAGTGAACTCCCTGAGTGACGCTTGTAGCCCCAGCGATGTGTTTGTGCCCTTTGGGATGAGGAAGGTGGTGCGTGCTGCTCGCGCTCCCCGGTGCCCCGGAAAGCACCGGGGGTTTCTGTGTAAACTGCTTTGATGAGCAAAATGAATTTTTAAAGGTATAATTTTTTTTTTTTTTTTCAAAATAGTAGATACCTTCTTGTGTATTTCTGGACTAGCGAACAGTAGTGTTCCTCACCAAGGTTTGGCTGTTCTCTTCCAGCAATCAGAGAGGATGGCATGCCAGGAGGCAGAAACAAAAGCATCGGACCTGTCCAGGTGAGCATGTCCGACCGGCTCTCCACGGATCCCCCCAGCCTTTGCTCTCCCCCCCGGTGGGGTGCTGGGTGTTGGGCTTGTGCCGCAGCAGCAGCTCGGCGTGGGATGGCGACGGGGTTCGTTTGACCGAGCCTTTCCCAGCCCCACCTATGCCTTCTGCTGGCGTCACAGGGCTTTGACTCTCTGCAAATGTTAGAAACATATCTACAACAGTACATTTGTACATAAAGCTGGTGCTTGCTTGTCCCCGAGGGGACCAGGCGCAGTCCCCGGGTGCCTGTGTGAGCGCAGGGCAGTCCCCGGCCCCCGCGGCACTGTCCTTTGGGAGCGGCACAAGGACGTTCATCCCTCCGCGGCACCCAGTAAATCTTGCGGCTGCCTGCTGCAGGCCCTGCAGTCCTGCGAGCGGGGCACCCAGTAAATGTCTGGCTGATTGATGGCGCAGCTTGCCTGGAGATGTCTTGTAAAGTGCGAGGTAATTCAGCACAACAGCTTGTACTGCACGCCTGAGAAATGATGGCCATTCTCAGCTCACTTCTAGAAAAGAGATCTTTTAAAAGTTTACTATTTATTTTAATAAAATAGAAATAACACTGAAAGCATTTTCTGTGCCTGTCTGTGCCTCTGAAGAGACTACTCACCCCAGTCCAAACCCAAACCGGAGAAGCCCAGCAGCCAGGTGCCCCGTTTGCTCAGCGAGGTGCCCCGTGGGGGAGGAAGGAAGAGGCAGGAGTTGGGCGGTGCGGCCATGCTGCGGTTGGCATCAGGGAGCGCCCAGCTCCAACAGGAATGTCTCTTAGTAGTGATAGAACACTGCCTGCCATTTGCAAACATCTTATTTATAACAGCATTAGTTGCTGATTCTTAAAGCCTGCCTATCAAGGAAAAATAAACAATTTCTGGCCAGGTAGCAATTTTTCCTGCTTCTCTGAGCAGTGTAGCCGTAACAAACCAGCAGCCTTTGCTGGCCAGCGCGGGCCCTTGCCCACCCGAGACCTGGGTGATGGCTGGTCCATAGGTCATGCCATGGGCTCCCTCTCCTGGGGTGAGACTGTCCAGCCGTTGCGCTCTTCGGATTCTGTGAGGGTGAGCTTCCTGAGCTTCTCTGGGCTTTCGCAAGACTGGAATAAACTGTCCAGGCAATGTTTGGCTCTTGAAAATGGTGTTTGGAGTTCACTGCACTTTCTTGCAGCACTTTAACTCCAGGTCTTTCAATATTTTGTGACAGTCTCGCTGAGGGACATGCACAGAATTAGAAAAAAAAAAAAAGCCCAAAAACTTTTACGTTGCATTTTCCTCACTATGAATCCAACGTTTTTCCAGGAGCATACCTAGCTCTTTCTTGAAACTTTATACTTAAGGGAACTCCATTTTTTATTTCAGTCCATTTTAACTTCATATATATTATTCTATAATGCCTGTTTTAAGTATTAGATGCTTGATTTCTTCTTTAGGTGCCACCTTGTTCTTATCTGGGGAAAAATAGCGAACAATGATTCCCTGTAAACATTTTTCTGACTAATTTTATGTGTGTCACCTTGCCTCTCTCAATTGCTTTATCAAACCAGAGCCCACTGCACCTTCCGTTTGCCTGTGTCTCTCCTGAGTACTGAGTGATGTTCCCCATGAACTGGCCTCAATTACTCCCAGGTTTTTCACTGTCTGACAGCGGCTGATTTACAGCTCGTGGCTGCGTGTGTTTGACATCATCTTCTCATGTGTCCGTTCCTGTCTGCTCTGCTGTCGTCACTTGACTTGTGCTGCAGGCACTGGAGGTCACCACGATTAGCTGTAAACAGAATTTTTCATGTGCGTTGTTCAATGTAAAGGAAAGGTGTGGTACCCGCAGGAATGGCGAAGAGTTTCTCCTGCTGCGGGGTCATTTTGGCTCTGCTGGATGTGGCCATACAGCCAAGGTGTCCATGGGCCGAGGCTCTGCCTTGTTTCTATTCTCAGCTGAACTAACGATAATGGTCCTGTATTTGACAGATATCAGAGGAAGAGATTGAGAGAATTATGTCTGGACAAGAATTTGAGGGAGAGGCAAACATGTCATGGAGCAACAACGGTGACAGTGACCATAGTTCCCCTGGAAATGGAGTTTCTGAGAGCAACCAGCCTTCGCCCGTTTCTACTCCGTCTTCAAGGTGGGAATGGCCCCTGGAGGAATTTCGTATTGCAGTGATCTTGTCTGTCTTTCCCTGACTCGTTCTTTGGGTTAATGTAGGAAAAGCACTGCATGAGTGCGTCTTTGCATAAGCCGAGCATCCTGCGGAGTCTCACGTCTCTGATTGTGTTTTAAGACAGCCAGCCACTGGATTGCAAAGAATTGAACTGGGAGGCGAAATGCTCGTGAGCAAATGAAAAAGAAGGCAATATTGGTTAAAATTGTATTTAAAATATATCTCTTAGTTTGTATTGATAGCTTTTTCTGCAGATCGTGGGAACTCGACTACATTTCGCTGCTCATTCTGTATAAGCTCTTTTTCTGCACCGCGCTGGGATTTTGAAAATAAATGACTCCATTTACGTTACTAATTGGTGGTGTTACATTAACGTCAGTTACTGTTAGTGCCAGCCTCCTGACGCAGCCTTAGATGGCAAACATGGCGAGAAGCTCAGGATTGTGTTCCATCTGCTTGCAGTTGCATCTTAAGCTGGGAGTTCTTTGTGTTCACTGGCTGGGTAAATAGTTTACAGTCCTAAATTTTGGCCCTGTAAGGGAAGCCGGGGTGGAAATGCTTTGTACAGTTGGGTTTCTGTTTTACTCTCCGAATGGCTGCTCAGCAGCAGTTCCCGCATCTCCGTTAGTGGAACGAGCGCTGAGCCAGGCTCGAGGTGAGGCAAGTGTAAGGTGTCTGGTCTGCACACTCTCAGTTATTTCCAGTGCAGGGTTTAAATACAAAGGCATTTTTCCTACTGTTTATTTTCCCCTCCCTATTTTTATTAACATTTCTGATATAGCTGAATGCAAAATTTTAATGAATCAAGTGGATTTTGGGGGGTATATTAAAAAGCTTTTCCTTTTCCAGTAGGTCCGTGGAGCTGAATGGATTTGCTGCACTCAGGGATCAGTATATCGGGACGCCGGTGTCCACGCACTATCAGTACCTCCCGCACCTTTTTAGCTATTCTGCTCACTCGGCTCTGATGCCCCCACAGACGCGCAGCCTGGACCCGCAGTCGCACAGTCTTATCAATCAGTTGGTGTCAGCGGAGGACCTGGAGCCGCTGGGCACGCCGATGCTCATTGAGGACGGGTGAGTGGTGCCAGAGGCTGCCCGGGGCCGCGTGTTCCTGGTTGTCCCTGGGATCCGGCCATCCCTGCCTGCACCCGTGGCTCCAGCTCACGTGGCGGAGGCTGCTGGTGGCAAAGAGAGGGGCTGTGTGCCTGCCGTCGTGGCCCCATGGGCATGGGGAGCATCTCCCCTGGGAAAAGATGCAGCTGTAGTGCAAGCAGCAAACCAGACCTGTGCCCTTGTGTGGGAGTGGGGTGTGATGGGTTTCAGCCCTGAGACTGCATTAGCTGTACAAAAGGCATGGTAATAAGAGCAGTAGCTGGAAAAATACACATGGGTGGAAAAAGCTGGATAGTCAATCCATTGGCAAGAGCTGCAGGGCTGCCCCGTGCCCAGCAGGCTGGGTGCTGGCGGGTGGGTGAGCCTGGGGATCAGGGCGATGGCCATCGCTGCTCCCAGCGCCAGGTGACACCCTGGGCACTGGCACGGTGGGCACTTGAACGTGAATTCCTGTGGCGTTTGCCTTGCTTTTCAAGTGCCTCGTCAGATGATGTCATTCAATGTTGTTAATTGTTTTTATGCCTTCATATTAACTGTGCCTGCAGGTATAAAGTGACTCAGGCAGAGCTGTTTGCGTTGTTGTGTCGTCTGGCGGATGAATTGCTTTTCAGGCAGATTGCTTGGATCAAGAAGCTGCCATTCTTCTGCGAGCTCTCCATCAAGGACTATACCTGCCTGCTCAGCTCTACGTGGCAGGAGCTGATCCTGCTCTCCTCGCTGACTGTTTACAGCAAGCAGATCTTTGGTGACCTCGCGGATGTCACCTCCAAGTACTCTCCCTCTGACGACGAGCTGCACAGGTGAGACATCAGGCTGAGCCTGCGGGAAAGGGAGCGAGATCTAGAGATGGAGGAGCCATCAGGAGGACGGAGGTCGGGTGTGTGTTTCTGGCCCTGTGACCAACTAACCACCTCTTCACCCGTGGCTGTTTTCCTTTTCAATTTTTTTTAGGGAGCGGTTGTTCCAGGCTTAGAAAGTACCATGGTTAGTCAGTGTTGAATCAGAACTCCCTTCTGCAGGGGAAAGTGTGGGTGCTGTACACGTGTTTGAAGGTGTTTGAAGTTCCCCTAGCAATGCTGTCGTCCTCCAGCACAGCACTACAAACCCCCTTTTTTATGGGGAGAGTAAAACTAACCAACACTTTGGGTAACCCTGAGATGCGGGACTGAAGGTCTTATTTAAAAACCCTTTGGGCCAGTGGAAAGGTTGTTCACGAAGCTGATTGTTTGTATTATCAAAGTGTTCATTATTAATTGCTATTTCATTGTTTTGATTACATAAATTTAAAGATGTTGCAACTTAGCTCTTGTTCTTTCCATAGTACGTACTATCTGATGCTCTGAGGAACCTGCCTTTCATTTATCATTTTGGTCAGGGTGTTGTTTTTTTTTTGGTTTGGATGTTTTGTTTTGTGGTCTTGGTGCCAGACAGATCCTCCTTTTGGTAACAGACTCGCGATATCACAATATCATGGCAGAATACGTAGGATTTAAAGAAACTGCTGCCCACCCTTCCCTTTAACATCTGCCCTGTCTGTGCTCTGCCCTTGCTGGGCTTGGCAATTTTGCAAGAGTCACCAGGGGATGGAAGTGTCTGGTAAGCAGGGATGTAAAATTCTGCTGTGGCCCTTGGCCGTCGCAGCATCGAATGGTTCCTTGAGGTTCCTTTGTGTGTCTCTTTTTGCCCACCAGAGGGGCTGGCTGAGGCTGGGCCTGACGAGCCGAGAGCTGGCCCCAGGTGTCTCATTTCCTGGGGCAGGTTCCTCCGCGGTGATGTTCTGCCTGGCCATTCATGGGGCATCTGGTGCTGCTCCTGCGAGAAGCAGCGAGGGTCATAGAAACCCACAACAACACTTGTTCTGCATTCAGCCATCCTTTTGTTCCTGCTGTCCTGGTCAGACCCTCAAAAGACAAGTGTTTGTTTCATTTTGGGTTTGTGATAAATACAAGCAAGAGGTAAGACAACAAGACAAAGGAGGAATCCTCGCCCTTCAGAAACCAGCAATTCAGGGCTGGTCACCTCGAAAGTCCTTCAGAGAAGATCTGTGCACGTGGATGAAAATAGGTGTTCTTGGGAGTGGAATGTTTCTGCAGTCTCTTCTTCTGATTTAGCTGTTCGAGTATCATTAATTGTCATTAGTAAGACGGGAAAATGCACACCGAAAAAGCCATTTAGCGGGCAGTTGCACAGATATGAGGGGTCTCGAGCTGCACGGCTCCCTCCTGCTTGTCTTTATGGCAGTTCAGCCGTAGCGTGCCTGCATGTCTGCAGGCGGCAGTGGGGTGGTCCATGGGTGTCCCCTGTCCAATGCACGCATGGAAAAGCTGGTCCCTTGGGATTTGTGAGGGGCTGTTACAGAGTGGTGTCCGACTTGGGGCTTTCTCAAAGAGCTCCCGTTTCCTCTGGCATTGATCAGTAACGATTGCAAACCACAGTCCATTAGTTCTCACAGCTGACTGAAGAAACCTCACTGAGCTGTGACAGTCTGGCACTTTGGGGTTAATTTCTGTTCCTATTTAGCGAAATGACAGGAACCATGCTGATGCTTAGGGAGATGATGAAGGCAGGCATAGGACGAGCTCCCCAGCCCCTGTGTTTTAATCACTTCTAACAACTGGCTAAACATTCTGTTTGCCTGCTAGATCAAATGCTTTCTTTTATTGTGCTGTTTTTCTGGAGATGAATATGAAATGAATAGATTCCTGACCTCCCCCAGCACTCCTGATAGCGCTTCCCTCCCCCTCCTCCCCAGCTGATCCCGATAACTCCCAGCCAGAAACTTGCCTGGTGTAAACTGGGAGGAAAAGCGTGTGGAGGAGTCGGTCCTCGAGAAGAAATAGGGCTGTGAAAAACAGAACAGCTTTGTTCGAAAGGGGGAGGAAAGCATGCGGAGAAAAGTAAGACAGTTCAACTGCAGGAATGAGAGAAGAGCTCTCCTGGATTTATGAAGTGATGAGTGGCTGGTAAAAATGTGCATGCTCTAAAAACAATTAAACCCAACAGACGACTGAGTGGTCTTTGTGCTCATTAACTTCTTGAGCTTTGCAATCTTGCACCTGCAAGATTTTTAATGTCAACTTGAGAGCAAGAAAACTTGTACAACTTGAGATTAGCCGACAAGGCTTTCATCGCTTACAGTATTACTTTCTTGAAGAACTGACCCAGAGTTCAGATAGCTTGTTTTCACTTCTCTGAGGTCAAACTCCACCATGCATTTTACAAATAACTTTGAAGTAAACAAACACACATGCCAAAATAAGGTATTATTCAGTGAAAAAGGTTCTATTTTTGTTCTATTCAAAGATGGCTTTCTGTCTGTGCTCTTATTCTTTGCGCTGTACAATGCCAGAGCGCAGCTGAAGCTTCCCTAAACACTTCTGTCCCACTTCTGAGAATTTTTGCAATATGCGGTTTCTTTGAAACCGGGGGTACTGCCGTGAGATGTGTTCCCGAGAGGCCGTTCCGGCTGTTGGCACACGTGGGATGGTTTCGGAGCGTGCCTGCAGGCACCGGCAGCCTCCCGTGCCCTCCAGCTCCACCACTGCCTATTCCTCACGCTGTGGCTCTTTCATGGTGCACATGCAGGGCGTTGCTCCTGAAGAAGCAGCCCAACATCCCCTTCAGTGGGAGGACCTCGTTCTGCACCCACAAAATCTCCATCAGGCCATTTCCCAAGGGATTTGGGGGAGGTTTACATTCCCTGTGCATCCACGTGCCCTCTCCGGCCCACCTCCAGCGCTGGCTTCCCTTGGCGAGCGTGGAGGCTCGGGAGATGCGCAGCTTGTTCTCAGCAGGTGGCACAGATTGGGCGGTGATGGGGCTGGCCCTGGTGAGATGCTCCAGGGCTGGCACGGATGGTGATGAACATCCCAGCGGAGCATCCCTGACAGGCCACATGAGCAGCAGTGCTTTTCTGGTTGGATCTCGACATGCATTTATTACGTGCAATGAATCTGGCACCTCCTATTTGAGGGGGAAAGTTTAGAAGGAAACGGGGTGTGTTCCTCAGACTGCGCAGTTCAACCTGAGACCAGCCTGCAGCTCCGCTCCTGTCAGCGTTGGCTCTTTGGGGTTTCATGCGTACTTGCATTTGTGAGAAGGATCCCAGCCTTCCTGCAGTATGTCTCACCCTAGAAGCTCTCAGCCAAGGAAAATTAACAAACCATAACGAACGGGCAATAAATACAGCTGCGTGGAAGTGCCGGATCTCTGTGAGTCACTCCCGGGAATTTTCGGGAGGTGAGCTCCCGCACCTCTGTCAGATAAAAGAAGCGTGTGCCGCTGTGCTACGCGAGTCAGAGTAATTTCTCAGTCTTTAAAACAAAGCTATTTCTCCACAGATGGGAGAAATTGTAGGCACTTGAGCTGTTGGAAATGGCCTTTGCGGGAGGCGGTGTCTGTGCAGAGGGTCTGGGTCTGTGTTCCCAGCCCTGCCGGGAAGTCCCACTGCGCTGGAATGTGCTGTGCAGAGCCAGCGCCTGGGCATGGCACTGACTCTGTAGGCAAAGGTTGACGTTAATTTACCAGCTTTGTAGAATGGAGGGGTTTGTTGAAACCCAGCAACTTGGGTATGAGGTTGGGTGTCTTTGCTGTGGAGAAGCAGCGTTCCTCTGTAGCGAACTGTAAAGCAGCACCGATCCCAGCTCTCCTGGGTCCTCCAGGCCCCCAGGGATGGCCACCTTCTGCGGGTGGCCAGCACAGGTTACGCTGGGCTGCCGCAAGTGGTGGACAGCACAAATTGAAGAATGGTGCGAGGTGGGGAGGTGAAATGTTGCTGGGGACGGCTTGTCTTCTGAACAGGGGAGGCATTCCAAGGACAGGATTTTTTTTAACTCTCTTGCATGGTGTTAAAATCTCTGAAGTTATAAAAATAAGCTTCTTGCCTTTATTGTACAGACTGTGTCCTGTGTATGTTGACGTGTGATCTCTATCCTCCAGATTCAGTGAAGAGGGGATGGAGGTGATGGAGCGGTTGATCTACCTCTTTCGCAAATTTAACCAGTTGAAGGTCAGCAACGAGGAGTACGCGTGTATGAAAGCCATCAACTTCCTAAATCAAGGTGAGTCGGCGCAGAGAAGGTATCGGCCCCACTGAGAAATTCTCTGAAACAGTCTGAGCAGACTTTGCCTCCCTGAGAAAAATGGGAGGAAGGGGTGTGAGACCCCAAAGGGACTCGAGCTCTGAAACCTCTCTGCACGTGTTTGCCGAGGTGCAGACCGTGCTCTGCGGGGAGACCGGTACTTGGGTACCAGCGTGAAGAAATCCTGGAAGTGAATTAATTCATTTGCTTAGACAATTTTTATTGCCTTTAAATACAGGCACCAAGGACAGTAAGTGTGTCGTTTTACATGTGTACCAAGGGCACCAATACCCGAATAAGAACAGAGCAGAGAGGCTGGTGAAACCTTTCTGGATAAAGTTTGGGTGCGTGATGACTTACCAGCTGCTAA
Organism: Stercorarius parasiticus; assembly: GCA_013396915.1. Taxonomy (NCBI): domain Eukaryota; kingdom Metazoa; phylum Chordata; class Aves; order Charadriiformes; family Stercorariidae; genus Stercorarius; species Stercorarius parasiticus. The sequence continues at coordinate 22,668 of VWZL01001161.1, forward strand.
CGAGCTTTTCATCAGACAAGATATGTCATCTAAAAGTATTACTGCTTTAGGTAACTGTTTAGGCAATTAACTAAATAATGCTTTAAAACCAGTTAATTTGCCTGACTTTCTTTTTTCTGAAGTAATAGTTGTCTGTTTGCATACCGACCTTTCAAAGATTCCCAACCAGAAAATGTATTTGTTCATTTTTCTGCTTTAAAGGGTGAATTTGTAAAAGCGGTCATCCCCCTTTTTTTAGAGTCTTTCTGACTCTTTACAGTATTCGCCTTCAGATGATATTCTTAGGTCAGCTAGCTGGCTTTCTACTTTTTAGGTTCTATACCTAATGCTAACTCTTCCAAGTGAAAAGTAATGGTGAATGAAGTGTCTACGTGCAGGCAATGAGTTCTGCCTAAGAAGGGGCTGTATTGTCCTGTTGATTAGCCTGTGTATTAAAGCTGGCAGCCCAGGCTGCTGCAAGACCCTAGGCATTTCAAAATCCATGTAATTCTTCGGCGTATGAGAAGATCCTGGCCATTTCCTGACGACTGGAGTGGGCTGAAATGGTTGGGAAGAGGTGGCCTTTGTTCCTCGGGTGGTGCTCGTCCCTCTCCCGGCTCCTGCGGGCTGCCTCAAGCTGCTGCCTGGGGGTCGCCTTTCCCCGCCGTGTGTTGGGGCCTCGCAGAACGTTTCTTCATGTTGTAAATGAAGAAAACTGTTGAGAGGCGAATGCTTAATGGATGGTCTTTGGCTGTAATTTTGGAAATAAATGTCCCCAGAGTCTTTTGTACTGTGAAAGATAGTTGCAGTCTGTAAACATGTGCCGTGGGCTCCCTCCCCCCGGCTCGTTCCAGCAGCAGATAGTGCTGACGCTTCAGTCTGTGCCGGGCTGAGGTTCCGGTTTGCTTCCCTGGGCAGTTTCCTGACACTGGATAATGCACTTCTCGAGCTGTCTCCATTGTTTTCCAAAATGTATTTTCATTAACTTCCTGTCTTCTTTTATTTTTAGTTGAAGTTTGCAATTTTTTATGTGAAATACCTGAGAATTATTTTTAAAAGTCAGCTTTTGGGCAGCAGATAAATGCCTCTTCCGTCAGATGGTCTTACAGCTCTGAGCCTGCTCCGAGGGTCCGCAGCTTCTGCGCTGGGTCCGTCCAGGCCCCCAGCAGCCGGTGCCGTTGATCACGCTGTGCGCTGGCCACGGGGCTTCCTGCCGCTTTGATAGCTTGGAAACGGCCATTTTTCCTTTGTGCGTGTTGCCTGACATTGGCAAAGCTAAATTTAAAAATAAGAAGTTGACAAGTTTATAAAGCTCATATGACATAATTCATAAGCAGATGGGGAGAAATATGATGATAACTTGAATTATAGAGCTGAGCACTTTCCTCAGCCGAGATGATGTAGCTAAAATCAACATGTTTCTGTCTGAGGAAGCATTACGCTGAATCCGCTGAGAGGACTAAACCTTGACATAAAACTGCTTTGCCCCAGGCAGGCGGGGATTTAAGGTTGCTGGAGCTCTTATCTCCAGGAGCATCCCTTGGGCTGCAGAGGAGCAGCTCAGGACGTGAGCTGTTCTCATCTTGGTCTCCCGTGGAAGGAAATCCTGTGCCCAGACACGCGTGTAAAGACGCATCCGCGCTGCCAGCACGCCCGGAGGGGAGATGGGAGTTTTAGCGTTTGTCCAACTGGGCATCAGAAACAAGTCTCCAACGCAGGGACCCAGCTTGGAGTTCTAGCAATCAGTTTGTCTTTCCTGAAGAAGTGACAATCAGTGTGAGCCTGCTGCCTTTCTAGCATGTTTTCATCATGTTTTCATTACTCTAATCATACTCGTTTTCAGACATCAGGGGTCTGACTAACGCGTCCCAGCTGGAGCAGCTGAACAAGCGGTATTGGTATGTTTGCCAGGACTTCACGGAGTACAAATACCCACACCAGCCAAACCGTTTTCCGGATTTAATGATGTGTTTGCCAGAGATACGATATATTGCAGGTAACTTTTTGAGCTCTTCTCCCACTGGGATCGTGTGCAAGTTACGAAATTTGCTTTTTAAAAAAAAGAAAAAAATTAATTTATAACAGCAAAATTCTTGTCGACTTTGGTGGAGGATGTTTGTGGGGGACCTTTTTCTGTCGAAGCTTCTCCCCCACCCTTAAGCCGATCTCCTGTCACCCCTGGCTCCCCAGCCAGACCGGCTTTTTGCAGGTTGTCCCTGTGCTGCTGGCGTGACGTCCCGCTCCCAGGGAGACGTGCCTTGCTCTGACCTGCCACCCTTTAAGTGCTTTGGTCAGGTTCCTGTTTTATTTTCTTCCTTTCAATTCCATCTTGGAGGCATTTTGTCTCAAAAGGGTGTAGTGCTGGTTTGAGTAGTTATCTCGAAAGAAATAGAGAGATCCCTGAAATGCCACGTAATTAAGGAGCAGGTGATAAGCAGAGCGGCGGGCAGGTCTGCAGCGTAACCCCCAGGTCTCAACTCCTCTGGACCTCTGAAATCTGCAGGTGAACTTTCAAATGCAGTTGTGTCACTAATTGGATCTACAAGGTCTGGTGTTACTAAAACATTGTTTGCTCCTGAATGTTATGGCAAAGGGAGATACTTGCCTCCCCACGTCAAGGCTCCGTATGCTTCATCCTACTCCACTGTAACGAACTAGATAATAATTACAGAGTACCTCTCGTAATTTACTCGTTGAGATCAACAAGGGAGTTTGAGGAGGGATGGGATTTAGTCTTTCCCAGTTTCTATAAATACTGCTCCATTGTGGAGAAATCATTTTGATCTGACTTCGCCCATTTATTTAGCTTTCGATTCAGTAAACAATAAATCCTGTTGTGTCCAAATGAATATCAAATGTCTAATGTAGCAGTAGGATGATTAACTGTTTCTCTGAGAGGTTCAAGGTAAAACCATCTCCAGCGTTGCTGGCTTAGGTGTCTCTGAAATCTGATTCAGGAGTGGCTGCTAATTCTGGGTTGTGTTTTTTTTTTTCTTACTAGGAAAAATGGTGAACGTCCCCCTGGAGCAGCTGCCTCTCCTTTTTAAGGCCGTTCTACATTCCTGCAAGACGAGTGTGAGCAAAGAGTGAGCCCAGCTTGCCCTGGCCGGTGCCTTACGCTGCGCCCCAGGCAGGGAGCTGGCTCACCCCGGGAGAGGGGCAAACGCCATCGGGCAGGCGACGGGGCGGTGGCCGTCCCTGCCATTGTAGCAAGAATCTTTTTTGGGTTTTTTTTTTTGTTGTTGTTTTTTTTTTTACTCTTTTTCCTATATATTTATTTCACGACAGAGTTGAATGTATGATCTTCAACACGATGCACATGGTTCTGTATGAATGCAGCAGATGCATTCTCCAGCGGTTTACAGAATGTGAAGATGTTTAATGTTACAGTGTTTGTTAGGGTTAGTTCTTTTGTATTTTGGGGGCTGGGGACCGAGATGACTAAGACTACCTCAAGGAGAAGATGCTGTTCGCGCACTGCTCTTTCCATGATTTGTACCCAAAAGCGTTTGTCGTAGAGAGCAAGCAGCCTCACCGCATCGACAGAGCTGTTAGTGTCCCAAGTGGACGATTTTGCAGAAGTGGGTGTTAGAGAAGTGCCAAGCTTTTTTTCTTAAAATATAATAATAATTTTTAAAAGGCGGGGAGTGGACATGAAGGAAAGGTCTGTCTCGCCAGTTGGTTTCTTTTCCCCGGGCACTTTTCAGGTGCGGGTGGTAGCTCCTGCGCTTTCCCTGAACCCTGTCCCAGCAGGATCATAGCGCTCCCGAGGGGCAAGGGGTCGCTGCCGTGTCCCCTCCTGGGGGCTGCAGGAGGGGGCTCTGTCCCCAGCCCAACAGCCGGGCTCTCGCTGCCGCTGCACACCTTCCCGTTGGACTGAAACCGCCTTGCTGCAGTTCCTAGCAGGCTCCTGGCGTTACACAAAGGTACTCTTGTTGCTAGAGAGCTGCAAGTAATTTCTCATCACTTCCTCAACATCCATTTTAGGTTCACAAAAGCAGGAAAAACCTACTTAGAGAAGAGGCAGGATTGCCCCTTCTAGCGTATTCCTCCAAGGTGGTGTCTGACCACTGCGGAGCTTCTGCATTGCAGCAACCCCAAGCAGCCCGTTACGGGGACAGTTAATGTACCCTGCGGTTAAATGTGACCTGTGTAATGGGACAGGGGACTCCAGTGTCCTCTGGTGTGGCTTTCCCTGCTGGACTCAGGGAATGCATGATCCGTAGTTGTATCCTGCCAGGACTGTTCTGCTGCTTGTGGAATCCCTTCTCACCAGGAAAAAATGGTATCAATGCAACAGTTGGTAAACTGTTCTGTCCTAGATGTTGCAAGGTTTGGGGTTCCATCTTGCAACCTCCACACCCCACCGCCGCACAGAGAACTGGTTTGATGACAACTGGTTAGCTGTTTGAGTAATTGTGAAGTGCTGGCGTTTATCTGAACTTGGGCGTTCTCATGGGTAACCTCGTGGCTTCCTGCTCGTGGTGGTGGTGGGCAGGTTGGATGAGATGCTCTTGTTCTCGTCTCCGTCGTTAAGAATTAACGTTCAAAGACTCGGTCGCTCTTGTAGGCAGCTGTGTCGCCCTGGCTGGATTTCCTTCCCTGTGTCCTTAGATATGAATCTGATGTTTATGTAGCAAGAGGGTTCATAACAAATTTTTGAATGCTGTTTTAAAAATATTTCGGGAAACAACTTCAGTTCCATCAGGGTAGGGGAACCAGCTGCTACCTTTTTGTCTTGTCCTGTGGCACTGAGCGAGTACTGCTCAGAGGTACTGAAGCTGCCGTGAGACCAAAATTAACGTGATGGTGAACAGGAGAAAAGTCTCGTTCACCAAAGTCATGCTTCCTTCCCCTTCCCCCAGCGGGTGCTGCCTCGGTTGTGACCCCTGCCTTGGCCACCCCTGCTCGCTGGGACCTCTCCGGGCCCCGCTGCTGGCTGGCCACCGGCCCGCGGCGCCATCGCCGCCTTTGCCATCCCGCTTGGGCATCTCTCAGCTCGACGGTTTCCCTTTCCTGAAAGTCCACTAGCTGCTCATTTTTCATTATTTAAATAGGATGTTACGGGTAACAGCTGCTGGGCGCCGCAGCAGCTCAGCTTGAGAGAGCTCCACAACCCAAAGGTGGTTCCGTCAATCTCATTTACTTTCTGACTGTAAAATGAGACCAGCGCGTGTTTCTCAGGAAAGCCTTCTGCATACAGCCTATACCTCAAGTGTAAATGGGAAGATTTTAGTATATCTGTTTGTAAGTTAGAAAGTATTTCTCAGCTTTTAAGTTTAATTTCCAAATAGCTTGATATGATCTTTTTATTACGGGTTATCTTCTGGCTTGCTGTTTTATACACTCAAGGAATCGTTAAAATTGCATAGGGGTAATTTTATTCTACAGTTACTGAATTATTATAATCTGTTGATGAATAAGAGTTTGTTTTAATTAGTGTACATAAAAGCGGTCATCTTATTGCCAAATACCCAGCAAAAATAATCTATTAGGTATTCTGTGTTTATCCAAAATAGACTCCCAAGACTAATGCTGTACCAACAACAACAAAAAGCCGAAATTCATTTATGATGATGAATGGACAAGAATCTTCTACTTTCTGTTGTATAAAGCAAATTTTACAAAGGTTGATTGGCAGCAGTATCCCTTACCAAATAACCCATTTGTTGTAGGGAGTCGAAAATCCTTACTAAACTGACAAGTGAGGAGGAAGGTAATACACCGACCCAGAATCTCGCTCTCCGGACAGTCATTCTTAATATCTTCTGCACCAAGTCCTCTAACGACTTGTGTTTTTTAAACAGGGTAAAGTGAATGTGTTGCATTGCAAACTCAGGTATTATGAGAACGTAGGAATGTAGCTAGAGACGTAGAGACGTTAGGTCAGTCACTAGATGTATTTGTGAATTTGGTTTGAAGGACACCCTGGAAAGGTTGGAATTTTTGTTCCATTCTTCACGTAACATTCAGTTTACAGGGACTCATATTTTATTTGTGCTTAATGCTAGTAGGGGGAAGTTCATTATCTTTGGTATCTATCTGCTCTTGCTTATCTGACCTTCTGTCATAGAGGAATCAATCAACAATAATAGTCTTTGGTAGAATTTTCTGCCATGACAAGTCAATTTTTATCCCCGATTTGAAAGATAAATTGGCTGACTGACCCCCTCCTCTCCTTCATAGCATTTGTGCAGATGGAAAGCTGAAGAGTTACTTTTAATCTGAACAGAGATTTGGGACATAAATTTGAAGTGCTCAGGTGTTCAGAGGGGCTCTGACGAGGTGTCCGAGTTGCTGTTTTACGGCTGGAAGCGCATCACCCAGCGCAGAAACGGCTGCTCCCAGCTGCTGGGCCACCGGGGTGCTCGGGGATGCCAGGTACCTCCAAACCGATGGGCTCTGGGCACGGCAAAATTGATGCAGCAGGAGCCAACTCTTCAGCTGTTTTTCATCTGCGTTAGCTACTTTCTAATTGTTAATAATGCCAGCGGCATTCGTTTTTTCTCATCTCGTGGCTGCCAGCCCGCGGCGTTGTGCAGAGGCGCTGCGAGCTTCGCATCATCGGGGTGCAGCTCTGGATTTTCCTGTAATTCTTAAATCCTGAGCTTTTGCCGTCTCCTGCCACGCAAAGCCCGGAGTGGGAACTTGGCGTTTGCAGGGTGATCGGTTGGATCGCCAGCTGCGGGGCACCCGGTGCCGGGGAGCTGCCCCCCCAGTAGCACCCGTTTCCCTGGTGCTGTGGGGATGCTCTGAGCGAGGCTGTGGGAGCCGGCGGTGCCAGCAGAGCCAGCGGGGCACCCGCGTCGAGTGCCGTTGGCCGCCCGTCCCCCCCCTCGCCATGCACCTGCCCTTCGCTCTTCAGGCTCCTGCGCAGAACCGCAGCCGCCTCAGGTTAAGGAGTTTGTCTTGTCCTTCAAACCAACCTTTTTTTAAAAAAAAAAACAAAAAAAAAACCAAACTTGAATTTCTTTTATCTTTACTACATTTTTAAAAACGAGGAAAAAAGAAAAAAGATTCTCCTGTGAATGTGCTATTTACCATTCATTCTTTCTTCTTTCTTGGTTTTGATTTGAAGCTATGAAGCTTGGTGTCTGTGAAAATGTTATTTCTGTATTTCTCAGGATAATAAGCGGCAATCATCCCTGCCACATGAAAGGCAGGAGAAAGGGGGAAACTTGGGGAACTAGTTTAAGTATGAAGCTAATTTTTAAGTTGTAGATTATGTGTAAATCGAGGGTAATGCATAGGATGTCAGTATCAAGCTGTGGCGTTTCTCTGGGTTCACGGTGTGTTGTTTGCAATGCACAGAAGCTCAGGGATAAGTATTTAAAATGTGACTCAGAGAAACCCTAGTTTTGATGTTGCAACGGTTGCTTCTTTCATGACTTGTTTGGAGGACCCGCTGAAAGCTGAATAAAGCCCCCCACCCCGGAGATATTTTTTGGGAAAAAAAACTTTTGGTTTGGCTTGTGGGAAGTTTGCCTACCGGAGGCTCAAGTCTAATGGGAAGAGCATCCGGAAGGCGCAGGGTGCCATTCGGGCTGTGGGGAGGTGGTGGCTGGGGAGCTGCAGCCCCTCCATCCTGCGGCACCCAGCCCTCCTCGCCGGCGCTGTTGGATGGGGAAATGGCAAAGTGTTAAAATACCATGGGTTTTGGTAACTTCACGCTTTCACAGAAGGCACATCAGCTCCTAGGGCTGGGAGAGGTTTGTCTGTATTTCCACATTACCTCATCCTTCTGCTTTCGGTGTTAAATGTGTTTGAGTGCTCATGGAAAAGGGGAAAATGGGAATTTCTCAATGTCCCTGGCAGCCAGTCCCGGTGTTCTGTACTCAGTCTGTTGCTTATGAGTTAGAGCATCTTACCTTCTGGTCAGTACAACTTTCTCGTCATGGGTGGGTGAGGCTGTAGACTCAGACTGCTCGAGGAAGGCACTGGCCTGTGGAACTGGCTCCGTTACGGCTGCCAGCAGCCGCCAAAGGCCCGTCCAGCCGATGCAGCCGTGGGCAGTGCTGGCACTGAGCACCAGTTTGCAGGGCTGAAACCCCCCTTCCCGGCAGTCCCACTGGCCGGGATCTGCAAATCTGGGTTTAAACCAGCCCCGCAAAAAGCTGGTGAGGGCAATCCAGGCAATATCTTCCCCTTGAAAAAAAAATAATTAAAAAAGAGCTCCTGTGCAGCTGACCTCTAACAAGTCTATGAAAGAAGCAACGTGGTTCAGTGGAAGAAATGCCCCCAAGGGCAAAAAGAAACAGAAATTGAAACCAGATGACGATCAACCTTAACAAAGCCTTTTGTGATTCATTGTTTTCTTTCAATTTATAAAATGTCTTGTAATAGTTGATAACATTATTGACTCAATTTCCATAACAAAACTACCTCGTGTGACATCCTGTTTATCATCTCAAAGGGATTGTGTGAAAAACAAAATCCTGCTAGTGTTTATTGCCAGTGAAGAACCGGGCGGGCGATAGCTGGAGTTTTCTTCCCCTTCCCATGGGTTGTGGCTGGTTCCTGTTGCTGCTGCAGCATTTCATCCTGCAGGATTTGACTTTGCATCCCGCCTGGACGCCCGGCCCCGTGGAAAGGCGTTGGGCCATGCACACCCTGCTGTAGCCAGCACCGCTGTGCTGTGGCAGTGACCACCGTGGCCACTGCCGCACCGAGCCGCTGGTCACAGCGTGGGCAGTGGGCTGCAGCTGCGTGTCACCGCAGTGGCACTTGCCTGTTTGGATTTTGTTGGTGCCCATCAAGCCACGGGCCCGGTTCCAGCTCTGCAGAGCCTCCCCGCGATGCAGAGGCTGTGGTTGTAGCCTGGGACCTCGCAGAGGCCTCACGCCTATGTCCTGGGCAAGGGCGTGCTGGGCAGCTCGAGAGGGTTTGCTGCTTGTGTTGGCCCCTCGCTGGTTTATGGGACATCTCCAAGGTGGGTTGGTCCCGGTCTTCGGGTCCTTCCACTGATGTTCCAGGTGATGGTTTCTCCCGGTAAAACACTTCATTTTTCCCACGATCCCTTGCTTAAATCAGGGAAGCAGGATGTTGCCTCGGCATGACACACGGTGAACATCGGCACGCTCAGAGCCGGGGCTGGGGCAGGAGAGAGTGTCCGGCCACCCTCACCCCGCAGCGCCCGAGCTGGAGCGGGTACCGTGCGGCGCCTCTCAGGAGCTGCCTCTCCGTCACTACGCTACGACCAAATGAATGTTTCTGCCGGCACGTCTGGGGCATGCCGTGGCACAGCTGGTCCCCCTCGCGTGGTGGGACCAGCACGGGTCCCTGTCAGCCTGACCTGCCCCTGCTCCGCTGCGTTGCTCTGTGACTTGACTACCTGTGGAAATGTGACCAATAAGTGTTGAACGCATGTTTAGCGAGTGTTAGCTGTATGAACTAATAAATGTGAATTGTTCTGCACTGGTGGCGTCTGCTGTTCGCTTGTACCTTCCTGCTTCACCTCTCCCTCGGTTGTGAGGGTGGTGGAGCCCAGCGCTGGTCCGGGTGGCAGCCGCAGCGCTGCCCTGCTGGCGGCCTTCCTGCGGTGGAGCAGCAGGGGCTGGAATCGTTTGTGGATCTGGGAAGGCCTCGGTGCCCTTGGTGTGGCTGGGGATTCGGGAGGGTGCACAAGCCCTGCCCTGGGCTGGGGGTCCTGCATGGCAGGAGCTGAGGGGGGTCTCTGCCCTGGGGGGAACAGGAGCGGGTGCTGTGCCAAAGCGAAGGTTTGCATGGTCTTCTGGACCCTGACATGTGATGGGTGCATGGTGGTCCCCTTCCCTGCCCAGGTCCCAGAAGAGAAGGTAGGAGGACAGGTTTTCTCCATTTGGTCGTTGCACCGTTGGCGTGCACAGCACGGCCATGTCACCACTGTCACCCGGGGGGTTCCTGTCTGTGGGATGGCTGGAGTGTGCGGTGGTTCAGGTGGGCAGCCATCGCTGCGGGTGCAGCAGGAGGAGGGTTTGCAGCAGTGGCAGGAGGAGACCTGTGCGGTGGCAGCTGCTGCAGGCAGAAGGAGTAATCCCAACAAGCAAACGCACCAGAAATCCTTGACCAGCACGCTCTGGAGAGACACTGCAGAAATCATTTAACGATCTCTCGTGTCACTGAGGTGGGTGCACGTTAAAAGACTAAGAAGCACTTTTCATATTTACATTTCCACATGTATTAGAGAGTGCGCATTAAGGCCCACTCAGGGAGATGCTGCACTGCCACAAAGGCAGCTCCAAGTGAGCAGCCGGCCCCCGCACTCCGCTGCTCCCTCCCGCATTTCTGCATTGCTAAACTCATGAAAATGGAAATTGTTCCTTTTTAATGTTTAGGAGCTCTTGTACTTAAGAACATTTAGGGCTTGTTTGCTTTTTTTTTCCCCCCACTTATTTTAGTAATGGGAAGTTCTATGGCAAAGAAATAGCAGTTAAGTGCCTGCCTTCTGGCACGCAGGGATGCAGCTCTCCCTGTACTTCTCCTGAGCTGAAGGATTTCATCCGCCCCCTTGGCGGGCATGGGTCCTGCGGGGAAAGGCTGGTTCCTTGGGCAGGACGGGTGGATGAAGAGCTCAGCCCTCCCTGGCCATGCGTAGGGGAGAGACTGGGTGGTTCTGGGTCCTGCGTGGAGCAGAGGGATCCCTGCGAGGGCTGGGCTGTCCTGCTACGGAGCCATGCTCTGCCCTGACCTGGGCCTGTGACGGTCACCTGCAGCCAGGTGAAGCGGTCGTTCCCCTGAGATGCAGCGTTGCGCTTGCAGTAATCCCTCACAGCAGACATAATAAACGTGTTGGATCATAAATCAGTACTGAGCACATTCAGCCTCACCCGAAGTCTAGTCCCAAGCTTGCACCAGGACAGCTCACTTTTCGGGAGGATTCTTGTTCCAGCCCTGCATCACAACCTCGTGCTGTCCCTCCATGTCCCCTTCCCGAGGGTGTCGCGGGAGCAGGCAGTGAGCAGAGGGGAGAGGGAGGAGAAGACCTGGTTCAGGAGGGGGAACTGCTCCAGCAGCCTGGCTGGAGGTGTTTCTACAGAAGATCTTCCTTTCCCATCGAGAAAGCTTTGCTCCTCTTCCCAATGTGGTAGGAACCGGCCACGGGGAAGACAGATGTGCTCGACATGGAGGGCTCAGAGACTGCAGCAGTGCCCAGACTGCTGAGGTGATGCAGGGGGAGAATGGCCGGCTGGCTCCCCACTGCCCTGGGTGCTGCTCCCCACAGACCTGCTCCGTCTCCTGAAGCGCCTCCACGGACCTCACGGCTGCACTGCCTCTGCCCCTGCCCAGCTGCTCGCTGCAGGGCAGCCATCGCCCTCCGAGCTCGTGGGGCCCCCGCTCCCCTCCCTGCACAGCACCATGCCTACCCCCTCCTCGCTGCTTCCAGAGGGTTTATCACATCCTCGCTTCCATCCAGGTATAAGCTGCACTGCCCCGCTCCTCTGCTGAGCTCTCACGTCTCCTGCCCTCTCTATTGTATTAATTTTTCTTATTTACAGCAGTTCTCCTCCTGCTCCAGTGGCTTTGACGTTGTGCCGCCCTGGATTTATTCCCTGTAAGGGGGCCCTGAAGGTCAGCAGTGGCGGGGCTCACTGGGAGGTAGCAGAGGATGCTTTGCACACGTGGGGCGATGGGTTTGTCCTCACCTTCAAACCAGGCGAGAGGAGCCGCTGGAGCCACGCCGCGGCGGCCTCTCCCCTCGCCCTGGGCTGGTACAAAGGGCCTGAAAAAAAGGCCTGCCTGGAAAGCAAGGCTGGAGGGGGAAAAGTACCAGCGCATTTTAATTTTCGGCTCAACCTCTACTGACCACTGTATTTTGATTAGAGCTCTGCTTCCTTTTCATCTCAGTGCTCCGGCTGGTGACAACTGCCACAGCCTCGTGCACGCAGTGCAATAGTTTATCACCGAAGGCCAGCGGCTCTATGAATTCAGAGCCAGCGCTGAACAAATCACGCTGTCACTAACGTCAAACTTGTTAACCTGATCTTCGGTGGATCACTAGTGTCAACATTGCATGGGACATACATTATCGGGCCCAAGGACTTCGGGAGATGCGTTTGTCAGGCTGCTCTGTCACAGTCCCACTCTTGACCTTCGCAAAGTAACTTTCAAGGATAAGCTGCTTTCCTCTTGAAAAGAGTTGCTGTTCCCAGGAGTGTCACCCCACGGCCACTAGCCAGGACAGGGCTGCGAGGTGAGGCTGGGTCACCATGTCATGGTGGTGGTGTCAACCCAGTAATGGGTGAAGGATCTGCTAGAATGGTCCTGCGGGATCTCCTCCAGGGCTGGGGCTGGGCTGGGGAAGGACTTCCACTGATGTCCATCACCAGCCACATGTCTTTCCTGAAGTTTTCCCCATCTTGTCACCAATTGCTCTCACATCTCTCCTCATCTTTTGCCCAGTCTCTGTCCCTCTGGAGTGCATGCAGTAGACTGCTGGGTCTCCTTTTACTGGACCATCATGAGTCTCACGTCTTGGTTTGCCAAGTGCAGGTGCAAGATTTGCTCTGTGTTTCTGATGGGATTGGTCACTGCTGCGGAGGTCAGATGAAGGATAGGCCAACATGGCTGCAAGCTCGAGAGGTTTGTGCTCCCGGTAAGCTCCTGCCCAAGCTCCGGGAGGTGATTGGGTTTTGTGGTACCTTTGCTCGGGCTGGTGGCGTCCTCTCCATGCAGTCCCCCCCAAGCTGGAGGGGAGCGGTGCCGTGGGGGCGCGGGACGGACTGGACACCCTGCCTGAGGCTGTGCAGTGGTGGGGCTGGCAGGGTAGGACTGTGCCAGAGCAGATGGGGCTTGTGGCCAGAGGGACCCCAAGGTGGGTGCTGGATGCGAGCTCCACATTGCTGTCCCCGTGGGCCAACCCTGCTAATCAGCTGTGAAAGAGAGAGAGAGAGAGCTGGAGAGAAATCTTTCTCTCTGCTAACCTCATCACAATAAAGATTCCTATAAAGAGCTCTTATCCTTGAAGAAAATGAGGCACATAAGCAGGAATAGTAAACAAAAGGCTGTCATTTTGACCCAGGAGTGCTTCATGTTGTTGGCAACTGCCAAGAGGAAACATAAAGAGAGGCTGCATCCAAGTCCCAATTATGCAGAACTATGTGACTGATATGTCAATGAGTCCTCCCGGGAGGAGACCACCAGCACTTCCCGGCGCTGCCTGCACACCATCTGCACAAGCCGCCATGCACCGGGCCCGCCCGCACCCCTGAGCGAAGGCGTGCGTGGCATCGGAAGAATGCAGAGGACAAGGTAATGTCATCAGGAATGCTATCGCCAAAGTCCTCGCCGCGCGTGCATTATCGGCATGGGCCCCGGAGTCAGGGACTGCGGGCAGACAGCAGTGCAGGCAGCGAGATCTGGCAAACAGTAGTGCTGACCACACCTGCTGCAGGCACGCTCCGGGAACGTGGCGCAGGCAGGAGGGCTGCCCCGCTGCCGATAATCTGAGTGGATGGAGATAAAATCCAAGAAGGAGATATGCTTTGCTGAGCATCAAGGCTACACACCAGCAAGGAGCCAAAGCACGGCTGCGGCCCGCAGCCGGTGGTGCGGCTCCATGGGCTCCAGCTGTGCCTCCATGGCCCAGCCAGGAGGAGATGGGGCAGGGCAGTCACTGGACCAAAACCTGGGGCTTTGGTGATGGATGTGCCGGTGCTTGGGCCCGTTGGGAGCATGAAGCAGGGGCTGTGCTGATCTCTTGGCCGTGACAATGCTGTGGCTGGGCAATGACTTTGGGGCCCATCCTCATCCCTGAACACCAGCTGTCCCCTCCCCAGCTCATCCCTGGAGACCTGTGAAGCTGGAAGCCCAGGGCCACCTTGTCTCTCCCTCTTGGGTGCTGTGACCACCGAAACGTCACCCCAGTCTGCACCTCCTCCCTGTCCCCAGGGGGCTCTAGGGCTGTGCACAGCCTTCAGGACAGCCTCAGCATGTGCTGGCTGCTCCTGCCTGCGCGGGCATACGCTGCCTGGGGTATCCCAGGTCTCCTCGGCCACTGCTGGTCCCATGTCCCAGCACAAGCCTGGCACAGAGCAGGGAAGGAGAGCAGCAGCATGGGCAGGAGACTGGTGCTGCCGCTGCAGAGGGCCCTGGTGTCGGTGGTGGCACGTGGCTGGTGGCCGTGTGGCAGAGGGGCCTGGGTGTCCCTGGTGCTGGAGCCCCACATGCCCGCCCTGCCGGGAGCCAGCTCTGTCCAGCCCCTGCGTGGCCGCTCCAGAGCAGCCTTCCCAAATCTGCTGTCCCTCCGCCACTGGCCGGGACCTGCCGGGCTGCACCGTGGCCCGTGCACTGGCCCTGACCCAGGGCCGCGCGCCCACTGCAGAAGCTGGGCCACGGCCTTGGCAAGGCCCCGTGCAAAGGAAAGTGCCCAAGGCCGGCGGGGACGTATTTGCCCCTGAAAGCACCTTGCTGCAAAAATAGCAAGCGGCCGGTGTGAGGCCGGGGCTTCCCAGGGGAACAATGCCCGGCCGGAGGAAGTGGCCGCGGCCACCCCGCAGCTCCGTCCCCGCCTCGCGCGGTGCTGAGCCGTGAGCCGCTGCGTGCCGGCCCAGCGGGGACCTTGAACCCGCCACAGATTTATTTTCTCTGACATTGGCATCGCGTCGGAACATCTGGCATGTGGCTGATAATCGCTGGGGATCGGGGCGGAAGCCGCTCCGGGCCTGGCGCTTCTTCCAGAGCTCTGTTTTCATTAGTTTTTCTCCTCTCTTCAGCTGAAGAGCGAGGAAAAAACAAGCAGGGCTGAGCAGCTTGCTGCTCCCGCTCCTCTCCCCTTGACTGCAGCACCGGAGGGGTCCCTGCCACCCCCGACTCGGCGTGGGGACACTGCAGGGCCTGCCACCGTCGTGCTGTGTCAGGGCTGCATCAATGCCGAGGGCGGGACGAGCCCTTCCCTGACCCCTGAGCCCAGGACTGTGCGTCCCGCCATGCCGCCATCGGTGTCAGCGGCCCCTGGCTGGGCCAGCCCGTCCTCGGGGCTGTCGTCGCTGTGGGACAAGGCACAGAGCGGGGCCCTGTGTGCAAACAGGCTGGGAGACACCGCGGTGATGGATGGCTGGAGCGTGGGGCCGGCGGTGGGAGCAAACCCCTCCCCTGGCAGGACGGGAGGTGCCGTGCACGGCCTCTCACCCCAGTGCCTGGCCTTGCTGCCCTTGTGTTTTTGCAGGGCGATGGGAAACCCGAGCTCTGCGGCCAGTGGGGTGCCCGCGGGTCAGGACTGTACCGCGCGATGGCGAGTGGGAGAACCCACGCGGCAAACACACCTCCACTGCCAGGGGCTTGGCTGCCCTGCCTCCTCCCTGGCCCAAGGGGTCCCACTTCCCTCCGGTGCCATTTTGGCTCATGTGGAGCTGCTGGCATGGGCGCTGTGAGCTCGCAGGGACCCTGGGCACAGGGCTGCATGCATGGAGAAGCCCTCTCCCACCTTCCTCTGCTGAGGAGACCCCTCGGGGCTGGGGAGGCCCCGGCTGCAGGTCCCGGGGCTCCGTGGGTGCTGGCGCGCTCGCCGCCGCCCGCCAGTGCCCCCCGCCTCCCCACAGGGTCTCTCTCCCCTGGCGCGTTATCTGCCATGGGGGTCCCACTTATCTCCGCTGTCACTTTCTAATGCTAGTTTATGGGCAGCGTTTTGTAGCTTAATTATGATGTTTTTCATCGCTGTCACGTGGCTGCAGAAGCCAATAAGGCACCGAAGTGGGTCCATCCCGGCTGAGCCTGGCCCCCGCGGGGAGGAGATTGGCCGGTGTCCTGCCCAGCACGGCGTGTGCGCAGACAGAGCCCCGACACCTTCCCGGCGGAGAAGGGTCCCATAAATCGCCCAGCTCACTGCGGACGGGGCAGCGGTGCCCAGCACCCCACGAAGGCTCCTCAGGCAGCAACTCCCGGTCAGCAGCACGAGCGAGGCTCTCCTGCCGCCCTGGCCCCACGGGCAGTGGGGCACACAGCCGCCTCGCGGTGAGTATGTGGCTGTGGGGAGAACCGCGGTCCCCCTGTCCCACCCGTCTCCCACCCGCTGCCACCATTCCCCGGCACAGGAGCAGCGGAGGCCGGAGCTGGGGACGTGGCAGGGCTTGGCGAGGAAGCAGGAGCCGTGCGTGGGCCTCTGTTTTCCGTCCCGTCCCGTCCCCATCAGCGGGCGTGGGGATGGAGGCTCTGTGCACTGCAGGCAGCTGAGCGAGGCCTCGCTGTAGCCTTGGCCCCTCGGCCATGCTGCTGCCCAGAAATGCCGGATCTGGCTGCTGATGAGTGTTGGCCAGGGGGTCCCCAGTCACCCCAGTGCTGTGTGTTACCCGTGGGAGTGCAGGCAGCCCCCGCACCCTGGAGCGGGCGTGGGAGGTGGCCGGGACCCCTTGGCATCCACGGTCGGCTGAGCCTGCGTCCCTTCCCCATCCCACGCCGGCAGGCACCACAGCCTTTGGCTCCGTGTTGCTTTTGTTCCTCGCGGTGTTTGCTCAGCTCTTCTCCTGACCCGCGGTCCCTCCTGGGCTCCTCTTCTTGGATGGCAGGTCCTGCTCCACAGCTGCCTGGCAGCTCCCCCGGGAGCTCACGGTGAGTGCGGGGGCCGTGGCCGAGAGGCTCTGCCGGCGGTGGGAGTGCTCCTTCCCGGCCAAATGTCGGCTGACCCGCACCAGGGGCTGCTCTGCTGCTATTCTTAGCCCGGGCTCAGCTCATGGTGGCTCTGGAGCGATGCTCTGCCGAGCCCGTTTCCTGTTTGCTGCTCTCCCTGCCAGCGCCACTTCCTACCCGTCGCACCCGCGGGCGGCAGCAGGCGCGTGGGGCGAGCCGGGCAGGATGAGCCAGGTGGGATGAGCTGCGTGCAATGAGCCGTGTGGGTCAAGCCGTGTGGGATCAGCCGTGCGGGATGAGCCTTGTGGGATGAGCCGTGTGGGGCTAGCAGTCGCGGCTCCCCTTCGCAGGACTCTGCC
Source organism: Stercorarius parasiticus (assembly GCA_013396915.1). Lineage (NCBI taxonomy): Eukaryota > Metazoa > Chordata > Aves > Charadriiformes > Stercorariidae > Stercorarius > Stercorarius parasiticus. The sequence goes on from VWZL01001161.1 coordinate 39,545, forward strand.
AGCAGCACAGCCCCCAGCAGCACAGGAGCTCCAGGCGCCCATGGCCTCAGGGCCCCCATACCACTGCCCTCCATCGGCATCAAAATGTCTCAAATCGGAGCTCCCTCCCTGGGAACTGTGCAGCTCCTGCCAGCCACGGGCACTGCAAGCTCGCAGGGCCCCTGCCCATGCTGGGACAGGCTGTGACTCTGCATCAGCCATGAACGGTCTCCTGACTGAGCGGTTCATCCCTGATGGGGTGGGTTCAGTCCTGGTGCCCGGCTCAGAGTCGGAGCCTCAAGCTTCCAATGGCCAACTGCCTGGGCCGTGGCGCATGGCCGGCAGGCCTGGGACCATCCCAATAAACAGGATGCGCTGGGAGCATGGGTGCTCCTCTGCCGGTCTGCTGTCGTCATGGAATATTTCATTAAGAATGTCTAAATGTGAAGCAATTAATTAAATACTGACAGTGAACAACTGCTCTCTGACAGGCAGACCAGGACACTGTTGGCAGTGGCCGGTCCACATGCGGTGGCCGGCACTAGGTCCGAACAGTCACCTCGTTAGTAGTGGTCCCAGAGGAGGTGTCAAGAGCTGCTGCACACCCCCAGTGCTCCTCATGCAGCTTTCCCCGGGGTCTCTGAACACCCCCCGCAGCTGGCGGCTGGCAGAACTGCCTGGTGCGGGGTAACAGGGGTGATTCTGGCAGGGCCCGGGGATCTGGGGGCTCTGCACTGAGCGGGGCTGGCTGCGGGGTGTTCCTCTTCCTCAGACACATTTAATTGTGCTCCAGCCCCTGGGACTCCTGGTTCCCATGGTGGTCCTGCCACTCGCAGGCCAGATGTCTGGGAAGGTGGGGGGCTCGTTGATCCCCACGGATGGCGCGGGGCACCTCCACCAGCCCCAGGGGGCATGAGGAGGGTCTCAAGCCCCTTCCTGCAGAAAGGTGCCCCGTGCCCATCCTACCCCTAGGGTCTCCGGGGCTGGACCCCGGTGCTGCTGAGGCCTGTCTGAGCAGCTTTCCCCAGTCCGGAGCAGCAGGGGAAGGAGGGGGCTGCTCCTGCCCCGGCCCCCCCAGCCCCAGCTCCCTTTCTGTCCCCTGTGCTTGGCCCGGGGCTGCTGCCAGGAGCTCCCGGCCCGGGGTACCGTGCCCGCCGGGGCCTGCCGTGCCGGGGCCGGCAGCAGGGTAGAGCACGGCCCCGTCCCTGTGTCCCCCTGTCCCCGGGCTGGCAGGTCCCTCCGCGCCCCCCCCCCGCCTTGTCCCCGGCGCCGTGAGCCGCCCGCTCTCCCCAGAGGAGGTTCCCCAGCCCCCGGGGGGCTGGCCGCTCGCCCGCACCAACATGGAGATGCTCTTCCAGGCGCTATAAAGGGCTCCGGCTCCGGCACCTGCCGCTCGGTCTCCGCCGCGCCGCGCTCCCGCTCCGCACCCAGCGCAGGGGCTGGGGGCAGCCGTCCCCGTCCCCCGCCCGCCCCGTCCCGCTGACCCGCTGGCTCGTCCCGCAGCAGGGCCGCTGGAGGGGATGGACTATTCCTATGATGAGGACCTGGACGAGCTCTGTCCGGTCTGCGGGGACAAGGTCTCCGGGTACCACTACGGGCTGCTCACCTGCGAGAGCTGCAAGGTAGGAGCCGGCTGGGGCGT
>VWZL01001161.1:41919-192209 GCA_013396915.1 Stercorarius parasiticus
TATTTTTCCTCTTGGTGACATTTCGTTTAACAGATTTCCCGTCTCACTCTCGGGGAGTGCAATTACAGACCCCGCAGCCGCCACCTCGCTCATGTCAGAGAAGTCGATCCCGACTGAGATATCAGAGTCGGGCCCCGACATCCCCGAGTCGGGTGTTGTGGTTTCTCCAACGCTTACCACGGGCCCACAAAATACATTCGGGGGGGACAGATTGCTGGCAAGCGACTGCAAAGCAAAAGCAGACGCGGAAAGGAGCCCCCTCCCCCGAGTCAGCCGCCCACCCCCACCCTGAAATCTCCTGAAATCGTTTACGTTTCGCAGCAGATGAAAGAGGGCAGATGCACTGGCCGGGCTGAGCCCCCTGGCCCGGCCGGGCTGGCTGCACGGGGCTTTGCTCGCCCGGGGGTGCAGGGCAGGGTGCGGGTTCATCAGAAAGTGTACTGCATGTACTCGCACAGCGGCCGCTCGCTTCCAGCAGCGGGGTGAGAGCCTGCGAGCAGAGGCGCAGGAGTAAGATACAACATCGAGCTGCAAAATCGGCCCCTGCAAAACTCCCGGTGTGGGCTGGCTTCCAGCCCCGTCTCCGAACAGATCCCAGTTTCGCCCTCCTCTCCAGACTGGAGTTACTGGTGCCCCAGAACAATCCGTGCGTGCTCTGGCAGTTTTGACTGGTGCTGCAGGAGAGTTTGGGCACTGGGCAGGGGCTGGGCGCTCTGGGGGCAGACAGGCAGAGGCAGTGCTTGGAGTGGCTGGTACAGGACAGGCACAGTCTCATTTTGGCCATTTTCAGCAGTTTTTGCTCACGATGGAGCTCATTTGGTTCCGTAGCCGATGAAGGCAGCGGCCGGGATTTTTTGTTTGTTTTCCTACTGTTAGCTCCTTAAGCGGAATCCTGTGGCTGGGCAGCCAGGGGGTGATCACCCAGCTGAGAGTGATATTCCCGTGGGACCATCTCTTTTGTTGTAAAAACTGGAGCCCACCTTTCCTCAGTTCCTAGTATTTTTGGGCAGGGAGTCTGAGGTGACGCTTCAAAGGCAAGCCTTCAGCTCTGCAGGACAAAAGCGAGCCCGAGATGGTTTATTTTGGGGACAAAGTGTTGACACAGACTCCCCTCAAACTGTCCAAAGGCATGTTGCAGTGAAGCCTGGCTGGGGAGAGCAGCACAGCCCTGGCCCAAGCCTGCCTGGGCACCCACTGGGCACCCCCCGGGCACCCCCTGGGCACCCCCCTGGGCAGGGAGAGGTGGGTGAGGGCAGGCAGAGCTCGGGGGGCACTGAAGCAGCCAGGGATCTGTGTGGGGGTGAGGGCAGGTGAGGTGGAGGGAGCTGGGGGCCCGCTCTTGCTGCCGTGCCGGCTGGCTGCACCCTGGGTGGGTGGCTCAGGGGCCGCCTGCAGATGCTTTTATTGGGGGGATGCTGGGGGTGCATGTGCTTCCTGGGCAGCTCCGCTCGGGACCCCCTGCCCTGGAGGTCAGGTTCCATCGGTTGCTTCCCAGCCGCCAGTTGGGACATGGCAAATGGCAAGTTGTTCCCGACCCCAAGTGAGGCAGAAAAGGCAGGAAAAGCAGAGCAGGAGGGAACTAAAAGGCCTCTTCTCCCTTTGTGTTCCTGCCGGGAGAGGGAAGGAGGTGTACTAGCGGTCGCCTGCGGAGCACTTGTGAGACTGGGCTGTGAGCCCCTCTTGCTGTGGGGGGTGTGTGCAGGCAGCACAGTGGGGTCCCTGCTGTGCCCCGGGTCACAGGGGTCCGCTTTGTCTGAGACCCCTGGCCATCGCTGGGCCCGGCCTTGAGTGGTGGTGGAAACACCCTACTTTGAGTGGGTGGGAGACTGGGGCTCTCGGTGGGCTCTGGCATTTCTGGGGGTGCGGCTGGGGACCCCAGACCTGCCGGTGCCCACTCGGGCTGCATGGGGGAGTCTGCCCACAGGGGATCCCAGCAGGGGGATGCACCCATGCTGACTGCGGCCACCTCCCTTGTACCCCTGAAGTTAGGAACTGCCCCGGGGCAGCTGTCTGCTGCCCAGAAGCGCGTGGGCAGCCGGAGGGCGGGGGAGCACAGCACCCCCCACCTCAGAGGATGCCTCTGGACGCCCTGCTCCCTGCAAAATGCTGTTTTCATGAATACAGAATAAGGGAGGAAGCACAGGGCGGCTCCCCTGGGAGCACATTCCTGCTCGCCCTGGAAATGCTGCTGCTCCCGGCCGATGCTCCTGTGTTTCCAGCCTGCCTGGGGAGAGTCTGGGAGGTGGCCTGGCTCTCCGGGGGGGTTGGCTGTGCTTCCAGTGGCCCCAGGATAAGTAGGCGAAAGAGAGACAGAGGTAACAGCTGAGACACAAAAGCAAGACCCGCCTGCTGTCAGCGGGAACGCAAACTAGCAGAGGATTTTTTTTTTCCTTTTGATGCTAAGTCTGCGGGCTGTGCTCGCTGGCACGCTCTCCTCCATCCCTCTGCACTGCTGTCCAGCTCCCAGCGTCCAGCGAGCTGTGGCTCTTCCAAGGGTGGGCCAGGGCAGCAGCCCCCGGGAGCACAGCAGGGCGGTGCAGAGGGATGAGCTCGCGCTGCAGAGAAGCACCTGCTCCGTTGTGCTCTGACACATTCTTGAGTTTCTTTGGGGGTTCGGAGGGAACATCTGCTTTGCTACAGCCATGAGATGGTGAGATGACTCAGAGTGACTCCAGCAGTGCGATGCTCCAGCAGAGCCCCTCCACTGTAGCTGATACTCAGCCGGGACCGGCAGCCTTGGGCCCAGAAGCCGGCACAGTGCTGCCGCGGGGTGCAGTGCGCCCGGCTGGGCCTGCCAGCCATGCTGCCCGTAAGAGGGGCAGAGATTTGCAGAAAAGAAGCCTGTGCAGCCTGGCTGCAGGCAAACCGGGGTCCTGAGGGGGCTGTGGGGGTCCCAGGCTCTGCAGAAACAAGGAAATCCCGGGGCTGGTCCAGAGTCAGGGGCTGCAAAAATGAAAGTGGGTGTCAAGACCCTCACCTGCCTGGGCTTCATGGGCTGTCCCCCTAATCCGTGAGGGAGGCAAGCTGCTTTATCCCCCAGCCCATGTTGTAGTTAAAGCCAAAGTCTCTTCCTTTCCTGCAATCCCCAGAGGCTCTGAGGGCTACACCAGCATGGCAGGAGCTGGGGCCAGGCACCTGAACCTGCCATGTCACATCCCCCATGTGCACGGCTGGGCTGGGAGGGGCATGGTCCCACCGGTGGCTTTCTGGGAAGGTCTCCCCAGTGTCCCCCAGTCCTGTTTGGCCACCAAATCCCCCCCCATCATTTTCTCCATGCTGCATGGTGGTGCTGGTCTCCATCCGCATGGGTTCTCTGCAGCCCCTGCCCTCTCTGCCCCCAGCTGTGCGTGCAGACCGGATGCGTGGCGGGAGGAACAAGTTTGGACCCATGTACAAGCGGGACCGTGCCTTAAAGCAGCAGAAGAAAGCCCTGATCCGTGCCAACGGCTTCAAGCTGGAGACCGTGCCTCAGATCATGTCCCCGGTGCAGAACGACTACAGCCTGTCCTCCACCATCCACAGCATCCACGCCATGTCCAAGAGCTTGCCGCCCAACCCTGCCACCCTGACGCCCGTTGACTACGAGCGCAGCCCCTACGGGACGCCCTCTCTGGGAATGACCGTGCCCAGCCACGCGCCGCTCGCCGGCTACCACTACCCCTCCTTCCCCAGCCGCACCATCAAGTCCGAGTACCCGGACCACTACACAAACACGCACGAGTCTGTGCCCGCCTACGTCTACCCAGAGACCTACCCCAGCAGCTCCCCCCCGGACATCCCCGAGGTCATCCTGAAGCTCCTGCAGCTGGAGCCCGATGAGGCCCAGGTGAAGGCGCGGATACTGGCTTGCCTGCAGCAAGAGCAAGGCAAAGGCCGGCATGAGAAGCTCAGCACCTTCGGTCTCATGTGCAAGATGGCTGACCAGACCCTATTCTCCATCGTGGAGTGGGCACGGAGCTGCATCTTCTTCAAGGAGCTGGAGGTAGGAGCCTGGGTGGGGGAGAAGGACGCTGCACTGGGCGGGTGGTGGGGGGCAGGTAGGATTGGGGCTGACACGCCATGAGGACGGGATGTTGCCATGGGCAGGATTGGGGCAGAAATGCCGTGAGGACTGGGCAACGCCTGTGGCCACGAGCCCAGGGCTACCAGCGCTGCAGATGTGCTGGTGTGTCCCTGTCCTGCTCCCAGCGCCCCGCACGGCAGGGCTGGAAGCACCGGGGCCCGGCTGTAATGCCGGAGCAATCCCCGCTGTCGCCGGCGGGGCTAATGATTTCAGATTCATCACGGCGGGGGCAGGTGTGGAGGCAATCGCCGGCAGAGTGACTGCGGTGTCAAGCTCAAGATATAATTGAAAAATGTAACGTTGAGGAATTATAGTTGAGACAATTCTCTCCTCCGCCTTTAGGAGGAAAATCGATGCTGTCAGGTGGGTGCCTATTAGCACCAGGCAGCCGGGGCAGGGCTGGCCGGGGCAATGGACACCACCAAGCCTCCTCTGGAGCCGCTTCTGCTGCTGGCAGACCATGGGCATGCCCAGCGGGGGGACATGGTGCTGACCCCCGTCCCGCCAGGCCACCCCATCTAGCAGATCCCCCCCAAATACTTACTGGAGCCAAGGGGTGGATTAGCAGGGGTGGGGAGGCTTCTGCCATCCTGTAAACCTTGCCAAGCTTTCAGACATCTCCCATTTGTGTCCTGGGCTGATCTAAGGTCCCAAACTGGTGCAAAAATGGGAGAGAAAATTTTGCAACATGGTCAAAACACAGAGAGCCACGTCCCGGGGCAGCTGGGAGACCTGGGTGCCTTCCCGTGCTCCGAGCGTGAGGTTGTGCTACCTGGCTCTGCCCAAGATCACCTTCCTACCACGGTGCTGTGGGGACCATGTCCAGGACAGGGCCAGGGTCTTCTCCGTGCCCACCCCGCAGGGTGCCGTGGGGTCGAGTGTGGCAGAGCCTCGTGGCTCAAAATAGCCCCCGGCTGCCAGAACAGTGTCAGGAAACGGCATTGTGGGGGTGGGTTGGGCTCGTTTCAATCATATCAGTGTCCAGCTTGGATTTTGGGAACAGGGTGGTTGTTGTTTTGCAGAAGATATTGTAAACAGTGTAAATTCAGCTCCCGGCTGCATTGCTGTGTAGCCTTGTAACTCCATTGTCAGCCTGATTGCGCCACCAAAACAGGCTGTTTCCATGTGAATCCGCGTCGGCGGGCGCTCCTCCTCCCACGGGGCTCTCAGGGGGACAGCAGTGGGAGAGGTCTCACCTGGGCAGGGCCACTGGCATCTTGCCGGGAGCGGGGCACGTCCCCCACCATGCCCAGGACATGGGACGTGGTGCCCCCGGGACAGGACCTCGTCTGGGTCCACTGCTGCCACCCCGGGCCCTCGTGCCTTTTGCCTTCGTCCGTGCAGTGAGTGTGGGGCAGATTTCCAGCGTCTCGCGGGGCCAGGGACTGCAGGACACCACGTCCCGCCCTGACTCCAGAGGGAGCATGAGAAACTGTGGTTGTCGCTGGCCTTGGCTCCCTCTGAGCCCCCAGCACGGGGCTGTGGTGCCCGCGCCCCTCTGTGCGTGTCACCCCAAGGGACTGTGCCGGGGCAGTGGCTTTCCCCTGGGCATGCGGAGACAAGCTGTTGGGAAGTGGAAGCAGGTCTGCAGCTCCTGAAACTCCCTTCCTGCTCCTGCCGGCGTGTAAAAGCAAACAGCCGCTGGGGCGGTAAATGAACTCCCGTTAGTGCAGAGTTTATGGCTTTACCCTAAAGCCCACTAACATGGAGTAAAATTGCGATCTCGGAGATCGACGGCCATCATGCAGGCAGTCCCTGCTGGGTGCTCAGGGCTCCTGGGAGCAGGAGACGCTGGCAGCTGCCTCCATCCTTTGGGAACAGCCACCCGAAGGTGAGGGCCTCCACCCCCAGCCGGGAAGGGCTGTTGGCTGAGGCCAGTGCTGGGCTCCAGGCTGGAAGAGCATCGTGCCGGGGCATCTTGCTGGGCTGATGTCAAGCGGGGAGGGGGTGCAGGTGAGTGACAAGGGGATGTGAGCAGATGCCTCCATGCACAGTGGCCCCATCTCAGCACTCCCAGCTGCACAGAGCCGTTCTGCAGACAGCCGGCTTCTTGCAGGGGGGCCTCGCAGGGAGCCTGGAGAGGAGGGAGCAAATCCTCGGGGGAGCGGGGGAGCTCATGCCTGGCCAGGACAAGGCTTTGCTCGCTGCCTGAGGGGAGCAGGAGCAGGTTCCCCCTGGAGCCGGCAGGTCCTGTTCCCATTCTCATTCCCATTCCCATTCCCGTTCCCATTCCCAGTCCCAGCAGCCTGGCGGGGGGCAGTGGCAGAGCAGGCCCTTTGCCGTCTCCTCCTGCCGGGGTGGGGGCCCTTGGGGACAGCCCCCCCCGGCTCCGCTGCTGTGCCCGGGGAAGGAGGGGGGAGGTGGGCTAATGGCCTCTTGACATCGGCTCACACGCCACGTCCGCCCGCAGGCGCGGGGCAGTCAGATTGAAAACAGATTTAACTTCCCAGATATATCGTTTCATTTAAGGGCCAGTAATTCTGTCAGTCTGCCACTGACAAACGAGGGTCCCCATGCCAATCCGCCGGGGAGACTGATGTCGCCGTGTTCATCTCGTGTCACCAGACAGAGAATTACGGACTGCGCTGGCCTTCGGAGGCAAGACTAATAATGCCGCACGGCAGAGAGGGATTTGGGGGCCCACTTGTTTATCGAGGGCCGGCCAGGCAGCCACGGCGCGAGGCCGCGCAGGCGGAGGTGGAAGAGGTCAGCGCTGACGCCCATAAATACGAACTTTAACTGAGTCTAGATGAGATGTGTCAGGACTGAGGGAAGATTTGCAGCATCTCTTCAGGAAGAAAAATATGGGCCGGGGCTGAAATATATTTTGTTGGGTCGTGAGTCTCAGGCAACTTTGTCCTTTTAGATGTAATTTTTTTATATATATATGGAGAGAGACAGACAGAGAGATGTGCATACACACGCACACTTACACACTCACATTGTGTCTGGTTTTGGTTTGGTTTATGTACACTTACCTCGCACAGCCTGGGTTATATACGTGTTACTGCCATATGTACATATAAATGTCGTGCACTCAGGGGTGCAGTGACCTTTAGATTGGGATGAGCAGCAAGGAATGTTAAACAAATTGCCGCGGTTTCAGCCCGAAGGCTGGGCTGTTCTGGGCGTGCGGCGGGTCCCTATTGCCAGTGGAGGGGTACGGTGTGGCTGTGGGCGGGTGGGTTGCTGCCAGTCCCCCTCCTTGGCCTCTCCTCGCCATAGGGCCGGGGTAAACCACCCTGCCATCCACGGGCAAGCACCCATGGCGGGGGGCACACACGCTGAAGGCAGCACCACTCCCACAAAGGGGTTCCTGCGGGTCGCTGGGTTTGTCTGCGGGGCTGCTCGCCCTCGCTTCTCGCTAGAGATCTGGGAGCCACGACGAAGCCTATTTGTAGTCAGTTGCTTCTCTGCCTTTAGCATGCGTGGGTCATCTTGACCCCATCTCCTGGCCAACAGCCAGAGCGTTTTTGGCAGATTTAAAATCTCCTTCTGGTCGTGGATGCTGCAGCAATGTTTAGCATCCTATGCACTGGGGGAAATGTGACGGCTTTCCCTGCCTGCCGGCATCCCAGCTGGCACGGCCCTGCCCTTGCTCCCAGCACACGCAGAGCCATGATGCTCACACAGCCTTGCAGCCAGCTGCCTGGGAGCATCAGCAAAAAGCAGTAGCCTGGGCACAGCAGCGTGCTCTGCCAGCAGGGAGATGGGATCCCGTCCCTGCCGCACTGGTCTTGGTGTTTTTTTTGCTTTAAGATGCCCATCATGGTGGCATCTGGGCAGGAGGATAGGGGCCTGCATTGACTATTAACACCTTAGACTTGTACGGGGTTTCAATTGTGGGTGGCTGGCAGACAGTAAACCACTTTCGCACTTCTCGGTAGCCAAGGTGATGGGTCCTGCTCGCACCCAGTAATTGCCCAGGCTGCGGCTCGGGGCACTGGTGTGTGCCGTGCACCTGCGTGGGAGCTGCTGGGGCAAATCCTGCACCAGTGATCTGGAAGGAGGCCCGAGAGCATCCCAGGGCTGAAGGCAGGCTGGGGGCACCCGAGTGCTCTTCGTGCCCGCGGTATGCTGAAGCCGGGTGGGGAGAGGCTGGGGATCAATGTCCTGGGACCCGCTCAGGGCTTCCGAGCAGAGTGGGATTGCTGGTGGGTCACTCTGCTTCATAATGCTGCAGAGATGTTCGAGGGCAGATGGCGGTACCCGAGGTGGGGGATGCCCTGGACCAGCTGTGCAGGGGGCAGTGAGTGCAGCGGGGCTGTGCTGTCCCCGTGGGGGCTTGGCTTTGGGGTGCTGAGGCACTGGGGTGGCCTGGGCACATTTTGGGGAGCCCCAACACTCTCAGGTGCTTCCTCCCCTTGTGCCTACGAACCCACAGGGAGGGTTGCAGGAGGTTTAAAACTACATCTGCACGTAGGTCCTGCAGCCCTGCATCTGGGCAGCGCCATGCATGCCCCTGCACACCCTGCCCCACCGCCGGCCCTTGGTCCCAGCCCATTTGCTGCAGGGAAATGCATTTTTCTGTGGGTCACAGACCTTCAGCAGCAAGGCACTTTTGGCGGCTGGGTGACAGGGGAGTGCTCTGCCTGCATGGGGAGCATTTCACTGTGTGTTTTGTGAATGGGTTAAATGCTTGCTTTAAAAAAAAATTTAAAAAATCGCCTCTTAAAGACAGCTTGCATCAGGTCCTTGATAAAGCGCTCCGTTGAAAAGCCTTGACATTAAAAGAGGAAGATCCTTTGCTTAACTTTTAAAGGCGAGAGTGCGTGCGTGCCGCCTCACCGGAGGATTGATTGACCCTGAGTGGCTGTCCATTAGCAGCCTCTGCTCCTGGGGGCCAGGCTGGTGCTGGGCACAGGCGGGTGGTCTCCAGCTGGGAGCCCCCTTGCAGCCGAGCCACACTGCCGGAGCGGGGCCATGGGGGGATGTCCCCATGCTCTGTGCCAGCCTGCGGCAGGGGAATGCCCAGCCTGGTGCTGGGGTGCAGGCAGGGCTGGGGTCCCCGGAGACATCCTCAAGCCCTGACCAGTCCCCAGAACCCCCAGCCCACCCTGTCATGCTCCCAACCACATCCTCCCAGTGCCATGGCCACATGGCTCTGGTGCACCGCGATGCTCCCAGGAAAGGCTGCGGCACACCGGAGCATGCGGGCCGGGGAGCAGCCATGCAGCATCCACGCGGGGCGGAATGTGCTGCTGATGGGATGGAGGGAGGTGCTTGGCTGAGGGAGCTGAACCCGCCTGCAGAGCTTGGGAGAAGCTGATCAGTAATTTTTAAAGGAAGAAAAGAAGATTTCAAAATAGTTGAAATGCTTCCTTTTGGAAAAGCTGAATTTTTTAAAACTGTTTTCAGGGCAAAACCTTCAGTCTGTCCCTTCCGGAGCTTGTCCAACTCAGGAATGAGGCACAGGAAGGCGCTTCCAAAACAACGCTGCGACTCAGCCAGAGCGGAGGAGCTCAGCACTGGCTGGGAGCGTGCGGCTGGGCTGGCAGCGTGCTGTCACGGTGGGGGCCTGGCTCCCTGCGAGGGCTGGCAGTGCGGGGTTAGAGCCAGCCACTTGCCTTGGGGCAGAGGTCATCACGAGTGCAGAAAATGTCCATTTTGTTTTGATGCAGAATGAGATTTTCCCCTGTTCTTTGTTCAGCAGCTGAACAGAAACCCCACAGTCTGTACTGCTGGGTTGTGTACTGTGGCTTCTTTGCCGGTTTGGGCGATGTGGTGGCGAGCCTGGCCTTGGCAGCCCCATTGCACCTCGCTGCAGGCAGGTTTTGTGCCATCGGGCAGGAGCAGGCGCCGCAGCCCCGGCCACCATTGCTGCCTTCTGCACCGCACCTCCCTCCCCGCGCTGCTGCGCTCCGTCTCTGACCACCCACCGCACTTGAGAAACAAATCCCGGCGGCTCGCGAGGAGTGCCGGGCTCCGAGACCATAAAGCTCTTTCTCATCTGACTTCTATTCCTTTTGCAATCTCCCAGCACTGGTTTATTGCAGCCTCTTCAGCAAAACGAGGGTATTATCCAGTCCTGTGATACTGCATCAGTCTTCCTTCTATTAAAGGCAGCGAGCACAATGGCACTGCAGAGCTCTTCTGATGGCGCTGAATTTGCTCTGCAGGGAAGTATTACTGATAACCCCCGGCCCTTTCCCTACACCAGCCCTGCAGGAGAGGGGTGCTCTGGGCAAGGGGGGGTTCCGCTCTTTGCTGAAAGGAGTTGGGGTCCCATGGAGAGCAGTGCCGAGGGGATGAAGCCGGTGACCCATGGCAGCTCTCAGTGGGGCAGTGGGGAAGGCAGCTGAGCAGCGTGCCTCCTGAGCAGCGTGCCCCGTGTCCCACCACGACTCTGGGCACCGGGGCCTGGCGGGGCTCTTTGTTTTGCCAAACGCAGCTGTCGGCCCTGGCAGCTTGTCCTGCCCATCTCTGGCGTTGCCTGCAGCCCACCGGCATTCCCACGAGACCTTTGCAGGTCCTTATAGGCTGTGTCCTGGTTCGAGCTTCTTACATACAGTTGCAGGCATTTCGTTGGAAGCGTAGCTGTGGATGCTTATACCTGTGCCTGTGCATACACACCAGCACACGTGCAAACATGCACACGATCACGCGTGTGTTGATGTGTGGGCTGGGGCCCCCCTGGCAGCTGCAGGGCGCAACGATGCCCCGTAGCCGGCAGCTCCCTGCGGCCATGCTGTGCTGCGGCAGCTCTGTGCCTCCCCCGCCCCAAACCTACCATCCCGGGCAGGGAGGAGAGGATGGGGACTGTCTTCCTTCAGTTTAAAGTATCCAGAGGGGCTGCCTGGAGACACAGGGCCTTTGTGCAGCAGCCGTGTGTTCCCTCCCGCTGGGGGATGCGGCCAGCAGCCACTTTGTTAAAGATTTGCGTGTGGTTCGGGGAGGTTGTGCCTGGTGGGGGAAAACCCATGCCAGTCTGCCAGATAACCCCATTCTGTTGTGCTCAGGGTGAGACACAGATGGGTGTGAGTCCTGCCCAGGTGCAATGCCAATGTGGCAAAGTGCGGTAGCGGCTGATGGTGTGAGTCTGAACCACTGCTGCCACAGGGCTGGAGCGTGGAGCCGACCCTCAAATGCAGAGCCGGGGGGCTGGAGGGGTAGTGCAGGGACCTGGTAAGCCCGGATTCCTCCTGCCAGCAGGGAACAAGCTCGTGCAGACGTGGCCGGCTGCCCCCATGGCCGCGTGTGGCCGGCTGTGCCCCCGCGTGATGGGTGTCAGCAGTGCTGCTCTGGCTGGTTTCAGGTGGGCGACCAGATGAAGCTACTGCAGAACTGCTGGAGTGAGCTGCTGGTGTTCGACCACGTCTACCGGCAGCTGCAGCACGGCAAGGAGCACAGCGTGCTGCTCGTCACCGGCCAGGAGGTGAGTGCCAGCCCATGGAGACCACGGTGGCTCCTGCGGAGGGGGCGGTGGGGGCCAGGTAGTGGGGCTGGAGGTGGGGCCCAGGGGTGATTTGTGTCTTACCTCTGGCTGAGTGTGGCCAACTCGGCTCAGGGTGGACGGGTTGGTTTTGCTGCACTATGGGACTGCTTGTGCAGAAGGTCCCGTCCCATTACACGCCATCCTGTTGCATTCTGTCCCATCCTGTGCCACCCCACCCTGTCCTGTCCTGCCAACCAGCTCCTGGTTCTGGAGAAAAATGTTTCTCATGGAAAGATCAGCATCCACACTGGTACTTGCAGAGGTGGGATGTGAGAATGGGCCCCTTCCCTCCCCGGGGTTGGTTTTTGGAGATGCAGGTACCTGCAATGCCAGCACCCAGCAAAGGGCCCCTCTGTTTTAAGAAGTGCTGGAAAAACAGGGTTCCCGTTTCACCTATCAGCCTTCACTTTGATGCTCCTAATTCTCAGTCAGTGCTCTGGGCTAGTGCCCGGCTCCTGCCATGTGTGGGGTCCCTGCAGCCAGTCTGGGGGGGCTGAGGCACCGTGGCTGACCCCATGCCTGTCCCCGCAGGTGGACATGTCGACCATTGCAGCCCAGGCTGGCTCCATCCTGAACACGCTGGTGCTGCGGGCGCAGGAGCTCGTCCTGCACTTGCACTCGCTCCAGGTGGACCGGCAGGAGTTTGTCTGCCTCAAGTTCCTCATCCTCTTCAGCCTCGGTGAGCACCGCTGTGGGGAGCACCGGGAAGAGGGGCGGTCACCCTCGGGGGTCCTGGCCATGGTGCCGTGGGGTCACAGGGGTGGGAGTGCAGCTGGAGGGAGCACGCACAGCCCAGGGTCTGGCCGTGCCTGCTGCTGCACCGACGGGTGATGAAGAGGCTTTTAATGAGGAGGCAGGAGTGAGGGCTGGGACCTGCCAGCTCCCCTGCCTCGACAAGGGGTCCGAAATATCTCCCGCTGCAGGGCCGGGCTCTGCCTCCAGCTGCGGGGGATGTTGCCGCCCCGTTATTTTGGTCACTCTCCCAGCGCACCAGGCAGGGAAACAACCGGCTGATACAGCCACGGCAAAACAGGCATGTTGACAGAGACGGCAGCCGGGGATGGCCCTATCTCCCGGGGTTTGCGTCAGAGGGCCCGTGCCGCTGCAGTGGGCAGGGGCTGTGCACGGCTCCTGATTAGGCTCAACCCTGGAGCCTGCGGTCGGGCCGAGGCGGCGGGTTCACACCGTCCCGCTTTGCCTAGACAAAATACACGGGAGCCGTGGGAGCTGCTGCCAGGGGCTACACAGCGGCTCTGCCCTGCTCCTGCCCCAATCCTGCCCGGCTCCTGCCCTGATCCTGCCCCACTCCCCCNCCCCATGGGGAGCATCTCCCCATCCACTGCGGGCAAGGATGCACCTCCTTCCCCCGCAGGCATTGCCCCGAGGCAGGGATGCCCATGGGAGTCCCACCGGAGCGATCTCAGCCCTCGGAGGGGCAGCGCGGCCGTGGATGGTGCTGAGTACCACCAGCCCTGGTGCCTGGCTGCCTTCATTACTGGTGCTGACACCTTCCCCTCGGCTCCATCCCAGCGGGAGATCTCACCTCCCAGTGCGAGGATGGTGGCAGGGCCTGCGAGAGGCTCAGCTGGCTGTCATGCTCCGGGCTCGCACCTCTGCCACCGCGGCTGCTTCACTTCCCACACCTCCACAGCCACTGCTAATTGCATACACCCGGACAGGGCAGGAACTGGCATTTCCCCAGGGAATTTGTGCTGGGGTCCCTGCAGAGGCTGGGTGCTTGTGCCGAGCTGGGACAGTGATCCTGGCTTGGGGCAGCCCTGTCTCCATCCCCATCCCCATCCCCATCCCAAGGCCCTGGTCTGTGCTTGCACTTCTCCATCCAGAGGGGCTCCTGCTCGTGGCTCTGTGCCTCATCGCCAAGCACAGCAGGCCACGAGCTGCGCTCTGCGCCATACGGACACTGCTATGTGTTTTGGCAGTTTGTGCTTGAGGGAGAGGTTGCATCACTGTATGTCACCGTCACCGAGGAGCCAGCCTGCTCCAGGAGCTGCTGGGTTAATGGGTTAAGTGGGGGCACTGACATGCTGCAGGCAGTGGGAATCCACGCCCCCATCCCAGGGGCCGGGGTCAGGGCCAGTACGGTCTGAAGGACCCACCGGTTTGACTGGGGTTTGCAGTGGACGTGTCCCTGCTAGCAGGGGGGCCAGAGCAGGGCGGGTGTCTGCGCTGCCGTCCCCTCCTGCACCTGCAGCATCTCCTCCTGCAGCTTTCTTTTCCTCTAGAGCTGTTTTGAAATCCAGGGAAATTAGATATGATAATTTGCTGTTCAAGCAGTGATAAGGTGTAGCACAAACAGTGCCTGGGCTGGGAAATAAAGGAGTCGGGACCTTCCTTGGCTGCTGCCCCACGGGCTCAGCACTGGTGGGGACGGTCCCCCCACGCTTCCCCGTGTCCCCCACCACCCCTGGCCCGGCAGGAGCAGCGTCCCCCCGGAGCGCAGCCAGCCCCGCGGCCGCCGTGCCAATCAGGGCTGCGGTTCCGCTTCCCCGGCGCAGCGGCTTTCGGGGAGGGCGTGGAATCAAATAGCTGTATTTTCCCATACATCATTTTGCCCCAAATCCAACTTTTTCTCTCCATATTGCAGAGCTCACTTGGAGTAATTTGCCCTTCGCAGGCTCAGCTGTAGAGGCTGGGATTGTGTATTATGTGCAGGATGTAATTGCCTTTAACAAGAGAATTTCCACATTTACCACTCTGCCACAGCACAATCAAAGCCGAGCCCTGCTCACAAGAGCTGCCATTTGAGTTCTAAATAGATTTCTCTCCTGAGCAGGTAAAGAGATTTAATTAAAATTAGGGCTTCTCAAAATAGCAATATTTATGAGGACGGCACAGGTTAGCTTTGTTCTACAGAAGGGCTTAATAGAGCCTTAATGGATTGACCTATCATTCGATTTCATGACTTACATTCATGAAGCAGCTACTCTTGGGGAGGGGAGGAAGAGAGGCTTTTATAGCCCACATTCCCTTAAGCGTTTGCAATTTATCAGCAGCTTCTCCCAAACAAAAGGAGCTGTGAATAGGAAGAACACTTGAGGGCATAGAAATAATCCCAGGCATATCTGTATGTGTGATGGGAGGCTTTGTCACAGGACAGTCTTTGCAACTGCTGCAGTGTCTCTAAATGAAGTGAGTCAATGTTATTTGGACAACATTCTTTATTCCTTGCAGGAATGAAAAGATTATTCAAATATTCAATTAAACAGTGAATAGGGTCTTTCAGAGAACCAGGTGAGTTCATCGAGTACAACTAGCTATTGTTGAGCCAACTCAGGGGATAGATTTGACATTTATCAATATAACTTCTTTTTTTTTAATGACATGCACAATAACCTTATGCAGATAAAGAGATTTCATAACAACAACATGGGTAGAAGGGAGGCGGCCACAATAGGAGCAAATGTGCCGCAGGAGTGAAAAGGGAAGGGTGATCTGATAAAGTGCATCTTGGCACGACCTGTGGCGCTTTGTGCCATGGGCATGGCCGGGGCTGTGTCTCCCCAGGGGCCCTGCGGCCTCCCCGGTGGCGCCTCTACTCCCCGGGCTTTGCCAGAAATAACCCCCAAACTCCCAGCCGCCTTGGCCAGAACCCCTGCCCTGATTTCCCTCTTCCCAGCCCCGGGCGGGATGTGTCCAGGCTGCCCATGCAGCCCTGAATCTGGCCGTGCATGAGCACTGCTGGCCCTGGGCAGCGAGTGCAGCGCTGCTGGGCGCCTCTGTGCCCTGCAATACCTCTGCTAGACCCGCTCGCCCCGGACGGGCTCAGTGCGAGGGTCTGCAGTAGGGTGTCCCATGGGCGGGCATTGAGGTGCCATCGCTGTGTGTAGCTGTAGCCGGCTGACGGGGCGGTGCACAGCAGCGTTCCCCTGAAGCCACTGAAGTCTGTGTGCGGGGCTGGTTTGGCAACGTGTTGCGTGGATTAAAAACCAGTGCTTCCTTCTCGGAGCACTCATGGCAACCCGAGCACTGGGGCAGCATCCTGAGGCATATCCCAGCTCAGGCTGCCCCAAAAGCCTGGAGAAACCCCAAGCCACCAGCCTGGGCTGTCCCTGCAGTTACCCGTGGCTGCAGTCGCAGGGTGGTTACAGACCAGTCATGCCTGCGGACAGTCTCTGCCCTGGGGCTGTGCATGCCCCAGCTCAGTGCCATCGGGGCTGCAGTGCCATCTTGGCTGCCAGACCCTGCCTGCTCCTTGCTGCCGCTGCCTGCCGCGTTGCTTCCCACCCTGCAGGCAGCAGAGCCGGCAGCGGGATTACCAGGGAGCTGCTGCGGCCCTGGCGAGGTGCGGAGGATTAAGGTTTCCAGGCTGGTGAGCCCGGTTGCCACATTGGAAAGACCAGGTTTATCAGGGAATTAATGCAGCCTCTTCCTTGACCTTCAGGAATTAAAGGGGGCTGATGGCAACAGCTCCCTGTGTGTGGGTGCAGCCTGGAACACATTTTGGCTTTGCAGCTTCCTGAGTGGCGAGGGCAGGGGGGGCATCAGCTCTCCTGCTGCTGGGGGGTTTGGGTGCCTGTCTCCAGCGTGAGGGGAGACTTGGGAGACAGGGCAGGGACGAGGAGCCCAAGGCTGGGAGGGATGGGGCGCAGGACCCCTCCTGCACTGCATTTTTGTGCATGAGGGGCATCGACGCAGGAGTGCGGTCCCTCCTGGCATACCCAGCACGGCATGGCACGGATGGGGCAGACACGTGAGCTTGGCACCGGTTCACCATCCTCCTCCTCCCTTGCAGATGTGAAGTACCTGGAGAACCACACGCTGGCTAAGGACGCTCAGGAGAAGGCCAACGCGGCGCTGCTGGAGTACACCGTCTGCCACTACCCCCACTCCACGGACAGGTTTCGCCAGCTGCTGCTGCGGCTGGCGGAGGTCCGGGCGCTGAGCATGCAGGCGGAGGAGTACCTCTACCACAAGCACCTGAGCGGGGAGGTGCCCTGCAACAACCTCCTCATCGAGATGCTGCACGCCAAGCGGACTTGAGCGCGGCCGCCCGCAGGGAGCCAGTGGAGCCCCAGCGCTGCCAGCGGCGCGGCAGGGGCAGGACGCGCGCCCGGGGATGGTGGGCCAGCGCTGCCTCTCCACCCTGCCTGTCTCAGTGATGCTATTTAACCTGTGCTATTGGAAAAGTCCCAGATGGTTTATTTTAATACACAGTAAGGACGGTTGATGGCTGCGGGGCCGTGGGCTCGGCTGCCGGACTGCCCCATTGTCAGCGCTGCCCCCCCGGCTCCTCTGCACACACGGTGCTTGAACTATTGCCTGCCCAACCTGGCTCTGCGGCATGAAGGAAGGGTAAAGCCTGTCCCGGCTTTTCTCCTATTTATGCTCCTCTCCTGCTGCCCCTACCAGCCATTTCTCCACCGTTACCATCCCTCCCCAACCCTGCCCCATGTCTCAGGGCCCCTCGTGCACAGGGCAGGGGAGAGGTGAGGTGAACCCCCCGGGCTGTGGTTTCACAGTGGCCGTGGTGTCCCCAAGCACCAGCACGGAGGCAGAGGATTTCTGCAGAGCCAAGCGGAATGCCGGGGCCGGGGCTGGAGGTGTCGGCCCCACGCAGCCATGCTGGGACCCCAAGGTGCATGTGCCCGAGTCCCTGGTCCTGGCTCCCTGCAGCGTTGCTGCCTGCTCTGCATCCCACTGCCCCGGCCAAGCGAGGGCAGGCAGGGACGGGCAGCACTGAGCCCTCGGCTGAGATTTGTTTTCTCAGTGCTGGAGGCACCAGCTGTGGCTTTGCAGCCCATGGCAGCCGCAGTGCCCGGAGCCCACGGGTGCGTGCTGTCAGGACGTCTCTGGGATGTCACTGCTTTGCTGCAGAGGCTCTAAGGGATTCGGTACCGTGAGCAGGGGACTGTCCTTGGGACATTTTGGGCCTGTGGCCCTGCTGCTGCGCCCTTGGTGCCAGCACAATATCCCCTCAGCTGGAAAGCTTTGCAGGTCATGGTGCCCAGGTGGCATCGGCACCATGAACCAAGCTGGTTCCCGAAGTGCAAGGACAGGGTGGACCCGGGATGGTGGCCCTGGGCAGCACAGGTCCTGCCTCCCTCTGGCCGTCAGCCACGTCCAGGAGAACAGCCGAGGGGCAGGATGGGGCAGGGACAGACCCTGTCCCCTTCCTGGCAGAGCAGCGGGCAGGAGGGAGGTGCAGGGTCCGGGGCAGCAGCACATCCAGGCTGCAAACAGCCCAGAGCTGCTCCTGTGCCAGCACGTGCCCAGGGGCTCGGGGGAGCTGCGGGCTTTGCAGCCCCTCCTGCATTTACTTGCCCATGCATATGGGCAAGAGTAATAACTGTCCTGCTTCGTGCCAGGCCAGGCCAAGCCCCCAGACCTGCAGTCACACTCTGCTGTGTCCCCACGTGACAGCAAATGCTGTGCCGAAGCCACAAGCAAAGAGCTGTTGGTTCCTCTCCCATTACAGGACAGGGGCTCACAGACACCACTGGGCAGCACTGGGGGGCTGCAGCCCCCCGAGCTGGGACATACCGGACTCTCGCTGCTGCTTTCTCTTGGTCTCAGCCATGCTCTCCTCTCCTCCTGCCCCACCGCCAGGCAGCCCAGCACGGCCCCCCGCCACGTCTAGGGCCCCCTGGCTCCGCTGGGGCTCCTCCAGCACAGCTGGGGGTGGTTCAGGTTTGTTTTCCACTGCAGGTGTTTGCTCCTGGTTTCGAGGGGGCCGTCACCGACCGTGGCTCTGCGCGGAGCCAGTGCCTTGAGGAGCTGCAGACGCTGCGCCTGGAGCTGCGCGGTTTGTGGAAGCTTGTTAGATGCAGAAGAGCATGTTTGTCTCTGCTTTCAACATGTTTGTGCATTTTCCTCCTGAAGTCTGTGGTTCGGTTTCACCTTCTTTTTGTGAACTTAAAGAACTGGAGAAAATGGTTTGGGAGGTAAAAGATGTTTTATTTTCAGAAAATGAAAAGTGTCCTTAAGTGTCTCTCTCTCTCTCTCTGTCTCTCACATCCTTTTCTCCCTCTCATCCCTCCCCGTCCCCGCTCCCCACCCTTCCTTCCCAGGCAGGAGATTACCAATTTCCTTGTCAGGAGCAAACCACTGTAATAAATTTTGCAGTTCATTTAAAAAGGCAGACTTTGTCTTTTTTGACTGTCTTTCTAACACTCCTTGTTGGTGCTACCCCCTCCTCCCGCTCCCCATGGCCAGGTGGGATGTCCTGCCGGGTGTCCCTGCAGGAGAGCGGTGCTTGGCCCCAGGGTGTCTCTCCCGCATGTTGCTTGCCTTCCGCAGGACTGGGACCCTGCGGCTGCGGGAGGGGGGGTCACTGCTGTGGTGTGATTCAAGGCATTGGTGACTCAGGATCCGGTTCAAGGTGCTGCTGGGAATTGCCATAGCGACTCCAACTGCGTTTTGCAAGTGAGCTCATGAATGACAACATTTATGAGCAATTCGGTTAGACTTGGGATTTTTCATGTAGCCCATGGTGGTCATTGTGGCTGAGAGCCCCCGGCGAGCCACGCACTGCGGCAGGGAGCAAACCCACAGCAAAGCACAGAGCTCTGCAATAGCTTGGTGACCAGTCTGTGAGTATCTCCCTGCTGGGAAGTGCCCCACACCCTGGCTCTCCCCGACCCCAGCGCCTGGAGATACTGCTTGGCTGACTCTGATCCCCGGAGCGATAGTCTGCACTCACACCCCATTCTCCTGACCAGCTCGGGGCTGCTCTAGGGCTGCGGTTCCCAACCCCACGTAAATGCATGCTGGCCAGCACACACTGTGCTGAGACCAGGGACGGCGGCGCAGCGGAGGAGACAGCACATGGGAGCGAGCAGTGCCCGGGTCCCCTGCACCGCAGCCAAACCGCCCTCCCCTCCGGTCAGCCGCGTAAAGCCCCGGCACACTGCTGTGCCTGAACACAAACCCATTCCCATGGATACACTGCAACAAGGAGAGGACGTTGCCTTTAAAATCAGCATTTACTGTCATCATAATCAGCAGAAGAACCAGCTCGTTTTGTGCTCTAAACACTAGGAGGTAACAGGAGAGCCAGTCGGATGCAAAGAACAGAGGCAGAGAAAATAGCCCGTGCTGGTGAGGGGCGGCACCAGCCGGGTGGGACCCCGGGAGGAGCAGGGAGAGGATTTTTGTCCTAAAGATGCTATTGAAGTCAGCTGCCTTAGAAAAGACTGGAAGCCAGCCGCTGTCTTCCCTAGCACATGTGCTTCCCCTGCGGCCCATCCTCAGCCTGCCCCAGCAGAGCAGTGTGCTGGGCTGGCCTGGGGACAGAGACGGCAGCCGTCCTTGCTGCCATGGGAGCCTGGGCACGGCTGCCACAGGCAAAGCTGGGCTTGCTCCTATGCCTCCTGCTCCAGGTCCCCCAGGCTACACAAACTCTACCGGCAGCCACAGCCACCACACACAGCCAAGTGCTGCCGGCAGTGCCGCGGCAGGGGCTGCACGAGCCGCCGGGACCCCCGGGCCGGCACGCAGGCTGGGCAGGAGTCACGACGATAGCTGCCTGTTGGTTGCCCACCCCTGCAGAGGAGCGTGTCAGTCTTCAGCAGCAGACGAAGCCCCGTGAGACCCCAGGCTACCCCAGTCCTGCCTTGGCTTTGTCCGCACATGCTGCTAGGAAGACGCGCAGGGCTGACGCAGGGCTGACAACTCCGCCTGGGCTGGGACAGCCCTCCACACAGAAGCCAGCTCCTCCGACCTGCCGTCCTCCCGGCTGCTGGAAGAGCCTTGGCAGTGTGGGCCCGTCACCCAGAAACTTCTCAGAAACCTAAAGCAAAAGAGAGACGGTCTGAGCTGTGCCGGCAGGGAGGGGAGGGCAGGGGTCCGGGGTAGCCGTGGGGGTCCTACAGCAGGCTGGAAGAAAGCGCAGCCCAAACCTGCCACAGGACAGAGCACGTAGGATGGAGAACAGCCATCCCTGCCGTTCACTGGTGTGGCTTTGCCATCCCACGGCCACCCCTGCCCCTTTAGGAGTCTCTGCAATACCGTCCTTACGGCAGGGAGCCAAAGCAGCCTCCGCGCATTGGGCCGTGGCTGTAAGGAGAAACCTCTTCTTCCCCTGCTCAGTAATTAGCCCACCGTGCAGAGCGCTAAGCTCTGAGAGCGCCGAAGAATGAGGTTTAAATGGGATTTAATGAAAATACCAGCGCTACCGTGGCAGAGAGCACCGATGTCGCATGGGCTGCACCTCCTTCCCTCGGGGCATAAGGTACCTCTGCCCGTCAGGAAGGACCATGGCACAGACGGCAGCGGCAATCCCACTGCAGGGCAGCCTGGCGGGGCTGGCACGGGGAGCCCATGATGCTCAGGTGCTTTCCTGGCTTTGAATCCCAAAGACTCATAATTTCCTTATTGTTTTAAAACCAATCTTATTTAACGCGGTGTGGCGAGAGTTGCAGAATTACTCAATATTGATCACAGAAAGGCTGGGCCATGGAGACAAGATCCATGTTGCTATGTGTGGCTTAGCAACATATAAATGTATTCAAACAGAATAATGAAATTATCGTGGGGAAACAAAGCAGCCATCACTTGAAGAGATGGAGGATGTGGAGGCCTCTTGGAGCTCTTGTTTGCCAAGACAAGGAAAACGGTACTTATTGTTTGTGCAAATATGTGACACCCCCCCCCGCCCCCCGCCATCCCCTGCTTACATAAAGGGTGTAATGAATCCGGGCAGCGCGCTCGCTGCAGTGCGCAGCTTTGTACAGCCGGGCTGGAGCTCATTACTGCCAAAATGTGTGGCCTCGAGGAGGGAATCGAGTCCTTGCGGGGGGAGCCCTAATATTGTGGGTGGGGAGGGAGTCCATGCCTGCCTCCTGGCCACAGCCACGTTGCAGAACTCCTCATTTCTCTGGGTCCGAAACCGGCCTGGTGTTTACCTGCATTTTATCTGCCCTCAACCTCCCAGGTGTTAGGGCACCGCTGGGAGCCCGTCCCGCCTCCCCCATGGACCCACCGGCTGCCTCTCAGAGCCAGCGTGATGCCCACAGCTCCTGAAGGAGCCAGGGAGAGGGGGGTCCCACCCCAGACCCAGCACAGCTTTCCGGGGAGATGGCGAGCAGTCAGTTGAGCCCTGAGTCTCCCTCCGGTGCCCAGGGCCCAGCGCTCCCCTCGCCCCCTGGCTCTCCCTGTGGGGCAGGTGGGCAAATCCTGGCTCTGCACGAGCTCCTGCGAGCCCGCCGCCGGCACCACCACAGTTTTCATTAGAGCTGCCTGGAAATCCTCAAATAAAGATACCTGGGGCAAAATATGTCTCTTCAATAAACTATTTGGGAAGCAAACAAACAGAAGAAGGGAAGCGGTGTCTGCTGGAATGATTTGTTTCTCGTTCATCACCACGCACACAGGTTTATGGTTTGCTTCCCCTGGCAGCTGTTATCCCCAGGAGCTACACAGCATTTTGCTCTGCTGAACAAGCTGTGAAGACGGGAGCCTGTGCAAACGCTGAGCTGCCCTGGGGCCTTCCAGGCATTACTCCAGCTGGGCATTACTGCCTTTTTTTTTTTTTCTTTTTTTTTAATAGCTGGAAGCACTTGTCTTTGAGCCCGGCCCCTCGGAGCAGCGCAGCGTAGCCGGCACCAGCGCGGTGCGCACACCGGCTTGCACATACACAAGTGTGCAGAGGAGTGCTCTTCTGGTTCAAGGAGATCTTCTCGTTCACCCCAGGCTGAAGGACTGCCCAAGCAAGGGCTCCCTCGCCCCGGGGCGTGCGAGGTGCCACTCTCGGTGCTAGCGGAGAGGGTGGCCGTGCACCGCGCTGCCCTGCACCCCCCGCTGCTTGCACGGCCCTTCTGCATCAGCCGGCGCACGATCCAGAGACCGTCCTCTGGGCAGACCCAGGCTTTTAAAAATATACTGAGGGCTTACCTGAGAAAACAAAACCAAACTAAACAACCCACCTCTTTGCACAGCTGGAGTTTAATTACACATGTGGCTAGATTAATATATGCAGGAGCACGTGAGGGTGAGTGTGGGGGCACAGAGCACAGATGCACGTGCTGGGTGTAGGTCTCGCTGTCTCTGAGACCCCATCCTACGCCTGAAATGCCGCAGCACATTTACTCCCGGATGCCACTGTTTCTGCCTTGCTCATGTGTCCACTGTGGGGAGGAAAGCTGCGATGCTTCTGGGTGGCATCGTCTTGAAAATAGTCTAAGCATGCCCTGTTTAGACACTTGATGTGGAGCAAAATCAGAAACCTGCTAATGCACTGCTTCCTTTGACAAAACAAAATGTAACAATGCAGAAAAAATAATATCAAGCCAGCCCTGGTGCTTCTTCACTGCACTGCCTGCTTGAGTGGCCCCATCCAGGGGCTGCACTGAGAGTGCTGGGGGCACTCAGCAGTGCTTGGTAAAAAAAAAAAAGGCTAAATATTCTACACCCATACCCGGCGGAGCTGGTGCTTGCCCAAAGCCAGGGGCAGGAGCAGGGGGCTCCTGGCCGGCCTCCCCCCAGCACTGCAGTTGAGCAGAGGTCTGGGGCTTAGGAGGGATTTCTGGTTTTAATTCTACCCACCTCCATGGTGACATTGGCCTTTCTACAACCTGAAACAGAAGCAGCTAAATGGCTGCTTTTAAGCTCATAAATCCAGCCCCGTCGGAACACCCCACCTTCCCTGGCTGCCCTTCTTTGGGAGCAAGGCACTTCTAACACCCACCAGCGCTTTCTGCAGCAGCTGCTGGTTTAAAATACCCCGTGGCGGCAAAGAGCTGCTGCCGCCCCTGAAAGCAGCCCGGGCCTTGCCAAGCACCGGGGTGTGCCGGTGCCTGCTGCGCCGTGCGGGGTGCAGGGCAGAGCGCTCGGCATCGGGTACCGGCAGGTACCCCCTGCCCCTCTGCTGCCCGCCAAAGGTGTGACCCGCAGCTGCGTGGTCACCGAGGGGCCCAGGGAGCCAGCATGCAGTGACCTGCAGACATGAACGGTGCAGAGAGACGGGGAGAAGCCAGGTGGGTGCTGAGAGATGGGCACCCTCGGCTGAGCCACTAGAGCTGCCGGGGGGAGGCAGCGCAGGCAGAGCTGCCGGGGCTTCATACCCTCCTCAATCTGTTCAGGGGGACACGGATCTCCCAACAGCCTGGCCAGGACTGCACCCACCAGGGCAGTTTGGAAATAAAATGCTTCCTAAAGCCTGAGCAAAATTCACCTGCCCTCTGGGCAGCACTCCACCATGCAACCACAGAAACCAGTATCACCAGTAACAAAAATGAAAGAAAACAATGTAGGCAAATGTTACCTGAGGATTTGAACGCTGTCAGCTCTACAGCCTGAAAGAGGGGAGAACATTTGTTAGGAGAAGGTACAGGTCTGATTGCTTCGCTGCTGGCAACCCCCCATACCCTCCCTGGGGCCAGCAGGGCTCCCCCAGCACCCAGCTCCCGCCACTGAGCCACCACACAGGCTGGGAACAAGAGCCTTCATCCCTGTCCCCGAGGGATGGCACCTCGCAGGGTGTCCCTGGACACACTGCACCTCTTGGCAGTGCCGGCGTGGTGAGCTGCGCCCTGCTCCGCACCCCCGCTCCGGGACCCCTCCAGCCCTGGGGTGATCCAGAGGGCTGGATACCGTGCTGGAGACCCCAGGAAAATCCAGGAGAAGAGGAAAGAGAACTTTCTCCCCCTTTGCTGTGGTGGAAAGAGCATGCACACGCCCGCACCCTGTGCTTAAGTGATGGTTAATACTCTGTGAGGTGTGAAATTCCTGCTCCCAGCCCAACAGCAATAAATATCACCAAACAACATTTAAAAAAGCTGAAATACAAAGAACATCTCGTCTGTGTCTGTATCTTCACTCACTCAGTGTTTTGTCATTTTAAGTGTTTTCAAACGTTTTTAAGTAGCATCTTCTCTTCATCCAAACTATTGTGCAGCTGCCAGTGACATTCTTAATTCCCCGCTCCTCCGGCGAGTGCCATGACTCATTTAGCCGGGGAGCAGGAAAAACAGCACTGACTTGTGTAAGTAAGGAGCAGGGAAAGCAGCACCTCTCCAGTGGGGCTCAGCTGCACCGACCACCTCTGCGGTGAAGATGAGGCCGGGATGGAAACTCCCCCGCAGCCCTCGGCACCGATGCCGCGGGACCCCCACGCCGTCGCGGCACAGCCCTGCTGAGCCCCCATCCCCAGGCAGGCACCGGCAGCAGCCTCGCCTTTTGCTGCATCCACGTTAATTTGAAAGGAAACACGTATTATTAAAAATGCAATGTTTAAGCAGCAAAGACACAGCAAAGTCCTCGGTGACCCTCACACGGAGGAAAGTGCTTTCTGTCTTTGCCTGCTAGGAAATGCCACGGCCTTGGCATTTAGGAGATCTGCCGCCTCCTAATGCTCCCTGCCTCAGGAAGCTCAGGCCCCTGGGCTAATCCCTTTGGCCCACGTCTCGTATCTGTGCCAGGGGCTTAGTCCTGGTCCCAGTTTACACAGCCAGCAGCTGGCTGGCTGAGAAAAGCATCACCTGCGACTGAATCCCGGTGGGCGCTCAGCACGAGGGGAGGAACGGCATTAACCACAATATAAATCATGAGAGATGAAAATATGGATTTTATTGAGTGGCTTCAAAACGATATGCCAGCTATAGAAGTATTATCTATTGGATAAATAAGAGCTGTCTATGTGACACAGGTTTTCAAAGGATAAATATTAGAGAGGGAGAGAGAGATCCTTCAGTGAGAGACTCATATGAAAGTAGCGTTGGATTTTATTCTGAGGAAATTACAGCACTTGTATGTCAAGTGCACAAGGACTGATGATCATTTCAATAGTGGGAGATGGAAGTTGTACCAGAGCAGTCAAATTTGAATTGTTCCCTGCTTTAGGCCCTGCCTCGCTGAGCTCAACATCACACTCCTGCAGGCAGCACAACGCGCCCTCCCCGGGGGGATGCGGCTCGCCCTCCACGGGGACAGCAAGCCCCTGCTGCCTGCTTCTCATCTGCTGTCCCTGGGGAAGTCTCCTGCCTTGATCCCTACCTGGCCCAAGTTCACTGGTCCTTCTGTCCGTGTATGCTCCTGCTACAGTCGCCTCCCGGCGCGGCAGCGGGGCTGGTTCCCCACCGGCTCAGGGGTGAGATCTCGCCTTGGAAACTGGCCGTTCAGGGTCCTCTTCCTCTCCTGCCCCCAGAACACGCTCTCTCCCCTGTTCTCCTCTGCTGCCTGCCCCAGCCCCAGCTCCAGCAATCGCCTCCTGAGCCAAGCCCTGCCCTCAGCCCAGCCAAGTCAGGCCACTGGCCAGGAGCTCCTGCCCACCAGCCCACCCTGCTCTCCATCCTCTGCTCCTACAGAAGGAGCAAACACTCTATTGCATCTGGCTTGACTACCAGGAGTGGCCACTATGGGTGTGAAAACATACATCTCAAATGATTTAAATGACTTAAATCAATACGCTGCTGATAACGAGTACATATCTTAATGAACCAAAGTCTTCGGGATGCGTACGAAAACCTCCTCGGTTTTGACAGGCAGGCCGTGTGTCTGGACCAGCCCCCAGGAGGAGAGCACAGATGCTGTGCTAACGCACTGCCTGGTCCCTCACCGACACTCAGCAACTTCTGTAACGCGCCAGGACAGAGGGGGTCACTGTCACCCTCGGTCTGCGCACAGGGCGGAAGGGTAGGGCAGCTTCTGGCACTTGCTCAACATGAAACACTGACTTTGTGCCAGAGCTGGTAACGCTACCAGGTGTCCTCTGTCCCAGCCCCTCGCTGGAACCATCAGGCACCATTCCTATGTAACTACTATGCTCTGTGTATGGGTGAAGGTGGAAAAATAACAGAAGACATTACATACCGGTCTCTCAGGTGACATAATCGATGAAATTCCCATGGGAATTTTCGCTCCAAAACTTCCTAGGGGGTGAAGCATCACAATGAGTTTGGAGACTAGAGAGTAGAAATATTCATGCTTTACCAAGAACTTGGTGCTTTGTGTCTCCCCTAAGTATCTCCCACTGGAGCAAAAGGACCAAACAGGTTACCTGCATAATTGCACCCACAAACTGGCTGGAGCATGCAACACCTTTCTTCCTAGAAGCTAAAACCCCTATTTTCCTATTGCCACCTTTGCCTCCCCTTCTCCAGAAAATTCATTTTAAGGAACAAACATGGTTTCTTGCCTCAAGAGAATGCAATGCTGCATAACATGGTGATGAGACCCCCATGCCCACACCCAGTCAGCCCGCAGACACGAACCTCAACCCTCTGAGATCCACCTCATGGTCCCTGCCTTCCCTGGGAGTCCTTCATCCCGTGCTGCATTTGCAGCACCAGACCCCAAGTGCTCACAGAGGGGCAGCAAACAAATGAGTAATTTCACCACATTTTACTGTGGTCTCATGGCACAGCCTGGACCAACAGCAGTGGCAACCCTTTTTACCTTTGTTGGCGATGTTCTTCACTGGAGGGTCTTTCTGCACAGGGCTCGAGAAGGCACTCTCAGCTGCAGAGGGACTCAGTTTCCCTGTCTCCCAGGAGGTCGTGTTTCTTGGACTTGATAAGTAGTTGATGGGATGAGAGCAGTTCTGTGATGACAGGGAAGAGACACAGGACAGTGAAAATTGCAACATGAGCCTTTGCTAGATCCAGGTCCAACTTTAAAGACTGATTTCATCCGCCCTGCAGCCCCTGGGACACTGACTCCTGTCCCACCCGGGTACAGCAGGCTGCTGCCTGATCAGGGGAGATTATCTTTGGGTTTGTGCTGCCCAACAGGACTGCAAAGAAGGGAGACAGCCTCTGCCACACTCCCTACATAAGATGAGAAAAATAAGACTTCTTTCCAACATCATCTCCTCAAAGGAGTCCAAATGTACATCTAGGGCCCTCCTCTGGTGGATGCATGATGAACGAAGGGGCAGCACAGGGCTTCCTTGCGACTGACTTACTGTGAATGAGAGTGCTTTCTTCTTGTCCTTCATCCTCTGGATGGCATTCCTCACCTGGAGCAGAGCAAGGACATTAGAGGAGGCCACAGCAGCTCTAGCAGAGCAAGTCATGGGGAAAACGCAACCGCTGTCCCAGAAGCACAGTCGAGGCTACTCTGCCTGTTGCACCTACTACAACCCCAGCTACCCCTGACTGCTAACAACCAGTCGCTGTGACGAGTGACTGAGCCCCAAGCCAGGGGCATCTCTTACCTCACTGTTATAGATTGCATAGACCAGGAATATGTACAGGCCCTGGAAAGGAGAGAGCACAGGAAGGGTTAGAGATACACGGCTGGTTTGTGCCGCTTGGCATGGGAAGAAATGAGTGTGATGGAGGAGATGAGCACTACAATGGGTGAGGACCCAGGCTAAGGGGAAGGGGCACAGCCGGTGGGCACGGCACAGCCGGGGACAGCTGGGCAGGAAGGACCTTCCTCAAAATGACACTTGAGACCAGGCTCTTCACAGAGAGTCCAAAAGAGAGACGGTCCCTGCCCCAGCCCCTCCTCCTTCTCCTCTGCCCCCATCTCATTTGGGGTGAGCGGGCATATCTCACTGGTCACTTGGCTTCCTGAGACAAAGCTCTCCCACACTCCCATTCACTCGTGCGTGCAAAATCCCCCAGGAAACACCTCCTTCAGACCTCAGAAACACCAGGAATGAATTTCCACGGGAACTGAAATCCGGGAAGCAGACCTCCCTTCCCACCGAGCACTGACCCTGGGGGGTGCTTTTGCCAGCCTCCTGCAGACCAAGTGCAGCGTGACGCCAGGAACAGTTCCTCTGTCCCACGCAGTGACAGACCACAGCATTAACGGGACCCTCTGACTCAGATCCAGTGGGGTATGGACCCAGAGGCTTTGCTCAGCCCCAATCTGGACAACCCTTCCCGTCATCCTGGAGGCCACAGCCTGGGGCTAATTACAGCTCCAGACCAACGATTTTGGCCTTAAGGCAGCCCTATCTGGTCCACCAGATTTATGTTATATCTGTGGGGTGTTTGTTATCGCAGCTAGATAAATCAGCCGCAGCAAGAAAAGTAATCCATCTTGTCTTCAATGAGCCTTGCTCTTCATCTGCGAGCTCTTGGCAGGCGTAATGGTAGCAGTACCCTGGCGCTGTGCCATGACCTGTCCTTCAGCCAGAAATGCTGGTCACTCCCCCAGACCAGATTTCTGGCCGGGCTGCCAAGGCAGGTCTTCCTTGAAATAATCATTCTGGATGAGCGCGGGGAGGGGGGTCAGCTGGGAGGAGAGTGAGGAAGGAGAGGAGGCCCAGCTGCAGCGGCGGGCAGAAGCGGGGCTGCTGCTCTGGAGGAGCCTATTGCTGCCTGTGATCCTGCCTGCCCTCCTGCCTGTGCTCTTGCAAGCGTGCCATCTTCTCCCAGCAGGGCCCGCGATGCCCCGGTCCCAGCAGCTCACCACCCACAGTAGGGTAAGCATTGGGTGGCCACAGGCGAGAGCACAGCACGTGCTGGGGCCCGCAGAGCAGGATGGATGCTCCTGCCTGGTGTCCGTCTGTCCAGCAACCACATCCCGCTGCGCTCCGTATCCCCCGGCTGGGAGCAGCGCCGTCTCCTGCTCCCCTCTTACCAGAGACCTGCGAGTGGCTCTGTAAGTCCCTGCCCTGAGCCAGACTCAGGACCATCCTTCCAGCTCTCCAAGTCCAAATGAAGCTGGCAGGTTCTACCTGCACCGTTTCTTAACACCTCCACCCAGCACTGGGTGCTTGGCAGGGTGTCAGCACTGCTCCCTCTGAAATCCTGGGAAGGCGCTGCCGCCACCACCACAGCCACCTCCAGCACAGCACCGCTCCGCGCTGCTTCTCCGTCATTCGGCTGAACTCCTGTGCTGCCTGGCTGGAGAAGTTGTCATGTTTGGTGTCGACGCACAGAGTAACCTTGAAGACAGGCTTTGGTTTCCACAGATAAACAGAAAGCAGTCAAACAAACAAACCACCACAGCAGCAAAACTTTCCTGCACAAGACTTGTGCATGAAGCAGCATGCTGGCCTTAAAGGAAATTCCAAGGCGATCCATAAGACAGTCAGCAAAGGGGCTGGAATGGGCCAGGTTTGTCCCTGCTTTCTCTCAGCTCCACAGCTCCCCACCCGCGTTCCTCCTCTGGGGCAATCTGCAAATTGACCTGAACGTGGAATTGAAGGGACAGAGGCAAACAAGCACAGCATAGTCATGGGCAAACCCTCACTGTCTGTCCACGCAACAGCCATGGCTCCTGCTGAGCTTTAGGAGAAAGAATAAAAACAAAAACGGCAATAACTCAGAAAGCAAGGGAAGGACACAAATCCTGACCCAGCAAACACCTCAGCTCCTATCTCACCCAAGGCGGACGTTCTCATGGTTTGTGAGAGGGAGTCTCAGGAGATGTATCATCCAGAGAACATGTTTATTCATTTCAGGAGTTATTCCTTGTCTCTCAAGAAACTTATATGCCCAGCATCCATGTTACTACAGCCAGCATCCCACAGCCCCTCTGCTGGCATCAGCGATGAATGGAGGCTGCCTGAGCCATGGAGGACACAGGCTGGGCACTGACATTGTCCACCCACAGTCAAGGGGTATTGGCAGTCACTGAACAGGGAACTTGGCGTAGGCTTTCCCTTGCCAGTGCCTGGTTGCAGAAGGAAGAGCAGCCCTGAGCGCTACGGGAAAGCAGCTGTCCTGACGGCTATCCGAGCCTGAGATCCTCAGCAGGACCCCTCTGGTGTGATATACATGCTTGTGTTTTTACAACACTGAAGCAAGGCAGGTGCTGGGACGCTGTGCTCTGATCTGCCTCTCTGCTGATGTTGACAGAGTTCACCCAAGCTGAGAAATGGGTTTTCTTCTGTGAATGAAAGGATGCTGGTGCTGGTCTCAGCTCTGTTCACCTCATCACAGCACTGAGCCTGGAGTTCTCTTCTGCTCAATAACTTAAGCATGGCATGAGGAGGCAAGGAGAACTGATGCTATATTTAATTACAGTTAGGACGGGCCTCCTGCCACCCTTCTGATATCCCTAATAGCAGAGATGTGGAGAGGCGTCCCTTGTCTGGCCTTGGAACATCCCCATCTGAGAGCCGACGGATGTGCGTGAGCAGCACCCGGCCACTGGACCCATGCCAGCCACAGCCAGAACATCCCTGGAGCAACCACCCATCATGTGCACGTGGTGATAACGCCTGCACTTCACCCTTGGAGAGCTGGGCCAATGCTACGCTGAAACTGGCCAAGTGTGCCAGAGGGAAGCACTGAGAACTCTGCTGCTCCGTAAGCGAAAGCTACGGCAGGAGCCAATTTCTATTGAATCCAAAGAAAAAAGGGAGATAGGGGTGGAGAACTCTTTGGACCCCAATGGTTTGGAGGGTAGCACCCAGTTGCTCTTTTGACTTGGATGCCCTGGAGTAGGATTTGTTCTCACGCGCTGGGCAAGGGACTCTGAAAAACATATCTGTGGATGGCCAGTGCAAAGGGACAGGACCGAGTGTGCGGATACCCACGGGCGCTATCCTGAGTTTGTGGGTACCCACAGGCGTCACCTGGTGTAGTCGGAGCCCAGGGGCTGGACTGAGCCCCTGCCCGCTCCCCCTGGCCAGGTCCCTGCTGCCAGGAGCTGCCTGCAGAGACCTCCACCGCCCGCCTTGGCCGGTCCCTGCTGCCATGCCACCACAGTGGCGTTCAGCGCTTCTCTAGCTCCATCTACAGCTGCTTTTTCTCCAGGTTTGGAAAGCTTCTGCCACCAAGGGAGCTGACGCTTTGAATCGCAGGTGGCGAGCACATGTTCTGGGACTTTTTGTCACCATGTGTCCCTGAGTTTCAGATATCCCGAGGTCCTGGGAACAGTCCTACCTCAGTGCAGAACTGAGCGCTCCTGGCTGCTGTGACCAATACAATTCGCTTTGCTGTCTTAACCACATATAGGCTGGTTAAACTCTTGATGAAGTCAGTAAACTTAGAAGCAAATACTAAGTATTGCTTTACACACCAGGGTCACTTTCTGCCCTATAGAGATCCCTGTTCACACTAAAATATTAACAACATGACTCTGAAGTACGGTAGTCACAGCCATGGCCCTGGAAGACACCAAGACAAGCAAATAGCCTTAAAAATGTAGCCAGATGATGCTACCTAAAGAGGCTGAAGGAGATGACAGGACTCACCCAAGGTATTGCAGGTCAGAGCTAGGAACAGCACACACACTTCCAGCCTCCCCATGCGAGGCTCTGATCACCAGCCCACGTTGCAATCTGTCCCACCTAACACCCCTGCATCCCATCAGATTCCGGTGCAGCTCTCACCGGGCACTGGGAGCATCCCTGTGGAGCAGCTGCATGGCTGCAGACAATACGGATTTCAGGGGTAAAGATTTTCAGTCCTTGATTCTTAATTCTTCTTCTCTCATCTGCCTGCAATAATGCTGACTTCCAGGCAAAGGGGTAGCGGTTCTGCCTGTACAGTTCTTGGGCCACAACCTCTACGTACGTCTGAACGTGAACCAGGTGAAAAGCACTCATCCCAGAACACACCATCTGAGCAGCCATCAAGCACACTATGGCTGGACATGACCTTTGAGATGCTCTCTGTGAAGAGCCCTATTCTGACAGTGGTGCTGGCACACACGGCCCATCCCTACCCTGTAGGAAAGAGGCTCAAATAGCAGCTGGGATGCCTGCCCCATTGAACTGGACAGTTACCATTTTAATTACCCATTAAATGACCAAATCAAAACTCTAGTGAGGTTCCCTACAAGCGTGTCAGTTTCCAAGTGTCATTTTGAAACCATACTAATGTCAGAAAATCTAACATGGGAAACAAGATTTGAACTGGAAAGCTGTGTAAGACACTCCAGAGACTGATGCTGAAGGGCCATTAGATGAACAAGGTCTCCAGGGCTGTATTTCATATCTTGCGAGTGTGAACTCAGTTTCCCCAGCCAAAACAGCGCAGCAGCTTGGGAAAGCTGGGCTGGGCTTCAGAGCTGACAAATGTCCCCAACTACTAGGACAGGTAGAGGACACTGAAGCACAAGAAACGCAGATGCCCGCTTGGCTGTGCTGTGAGGATCCACCTGGTACAGGACTCACCTGGAGGGAGTTCAGCACGATGAAGACATAGGCCCAAATGATGCTGAGGTGGACGAGGACCCCGCAGACCCAGGTCAGCCCCAGCACGGGCAGCAGCACCAGGACGGGCTTGGCTGTGGCCCTGTCAGGAAGAAGAGCTCAGAGTCACCTGGGCACATTTCAAAGCTGAAACACTGAGCGCTGGCACCCACCTCCCAGCCCCCAGCTCTCCCCCACGTCATGTCCCATGTCCCTGAGCCCAGGGAGTCCAGGCAAAGCACCCAAGCCTGCCAAACACCCTTCCTGGCTCTGCAAACCCTGCCCAGGGTCTCACCACGATCTGCCTGGAGCACTGAGCAGAAAAGCCCTGGAAAGAGCTCCAGGGGTTTAGAAGCACCTTGGCCTGTGTCTTGCAGAAGAAACTTCCCTTGCCTCCATGCTGGAGACAGCTCTCCTCCCCCAGCAAGTGCCTTTCAGACAATGTGTCCAGCAAGAGGCACCCAAGATGGTAGCCAAGGAACAAATTCCTCTGCAAACAAAATCAGTTAAGAGGGGAAAATCCAAACATTTCACCTCCCAGCCCCCAGTGTGCCAGCCCTGCTCTTTATTTATCACTGAGAGTTAGCAAGAAGAGAGCTCTTTGACGTCATTAGCCATGAGAAAACAGCTATTTTCCCCCCAATTGCTGCCACAAGGAGGGCTTCTGTATTTGTTTTATTAGCATATAGATGTCACCCTGCCCTCCAGCAATGCCCTATCTTTGCGCTTCTGTAAATTTGGGAAAATTTATTTATGATACAGGAGAACAATGCGTGTCTAGCAGGGGTATCCGGCGCCAGCTAACAACAATAAAGATTCACAGAGGATGATAAAGTAATGACTCAAGCAGCAGTTTTTTAGAGGTCTCTCTATATCGACTGATTACAGAAGTCCACACCGCCTCTCCTTCCCCATGTATGAAAAGCCCACCAGCATTACTTTCAATCCACCAACTCCCAAACTCATACAGAAAATGCTTTTTATAAAGGCAAACAGCGCAAACCCCAGTACTCTCTACAGCGGGCACCCTGCTGAGGGGCACACACAAGTGCTAAGGATGGGACAGGTGGGAGACAAATTCAGTTACGAGCCCTTCAAACCGCAAATAAGAGAGGAGCCGCTTCTGCTTTGATTTCAGCAGACGCTGCCATGGGTCTCTTGTCCCAAAGTGGTGAGAATTAGGAGCGAGAGTGCAGATGTGGGAGTCCAGCACTGGGTTTCCCAGGCTGAAAGTGCTGGCTGGGCTTCTCAGCGGTACAGACATCAGAGCAGACAGGCTGCCTTTGGGTGACGCACAGTTACCCTGCAGGAGAAAATCCTTTCTGCCCTGACTCTCCCAACTCACAGTCTTTCACTTCGCCAATGCAAAGACACTCAGCTCAACAGTAATTCCACCATTTCATACTCAGAGCACGGCTGGGGAAACCCTTCCCTGCTCACCATATCTGAATTCCAATCCGGTTCTCCAGGCTGCTGTTGGGTGTCAGCATCTTTGATCTCCTGCGAGCACTGGACACAGTCACCATCACCACGCGGAAGAGCACGAAGGTGTTCACCTGTCAGAGAAGAGCCATTGGACCTCAGCTCCACTGGCGTGAGACTCTTCTGCTCTACAAAATTCTCCTCTAAACAAAAAATTCTCCTCTAAAAGCAGCAGGAACTCAATAACTGCCAGAACTTGGGGAGAAACATATCATTCCTGAGAAAGCAGTGAATAAAGTACCCCATAGAGCTATCCACACAAGTATGACATCTACAAAACTTATCTCAAAACTTCTCCTACAGAATGTATTCTCTGTTAA
Source organism: Stercorarius parasiticus (assembly GCA_013396915.1). Taxonomy (NCBI): domain Eukaryota; kingdom Metazoa; phylum Chordata; class Aves; order Charadriiformes; family Stercorariidae; genus Stercorarius; species Stercorarius parasiticus. The sequence continues at coordinate 76,221 of VWZL01001161.1, forward strand.
GTGTCTACTCTAGACCCTTTAAACATTGCACCTTTTCCTGCTACCGTGTTGTCTAATGACACTGATACTACTTCAAGGACATAGATGTTCCCATATTACAATCAGACCTTTAGCTAAGGCAACGTCACAGTCAATCTACACGTTTATCTACGTTCCCAATTTGACAGCCAACACAAGAACTGGTCAGCAAAATTTTCTTAAAGCACTTTTTTCTCTAAAAAAGCTGCTTTGGTTAAAGAGATTATTTGTGTTGTGAAAGTCTACATAAAGCATAACAAAAATTCTCCTCTAAAAGCAGCAGGCACAACCAGCCCTGCGAGCAAGCGCCTGAGCTAGAGAAGTGCTGACCCCCCTGACTCTGAGCGCGTTCCTAAAACCGGGCACGAAGGAACCGCGCCTTCCCGGCAGGTTTTGGCACTTACTGCCAGGATGAAGAGAACAGGCCCAACAAAGGCCCAGATGACATTGGTCTGAATGTTCAGCCAGCAATGGTTGTCTGCCACATACTTGTTAAAGGAAGTTGCAAGGGTCACGCCCACGATAACAACGGGAAGGCCTGCAGAAAAAAAGCACAAATTAAAGCCTAGGAAAAGCAGAGATGACCCACGCAGGCCAGCTGTGCTCGAGACAATTGCTTCAAACCCCCCCCCGACCAGACACGCTCCAGCGTGAGCCGGCTTAGCCTCTGGAACCCCACGAGCAACATCAATTTACTGCAGCTGAAACCTCTCCCGGCTCTACAAGAGCAGATTTATACGCTGTCAGCATCACTCTCCTAGGTATAAAGCATTCCAAGTCCTGAGTCCTGATCAAAGCAATTTACTCCTCAGATTGCTTTTTTAACAAAATGGGCAATCATAGACATAAAACAATCACAAATATTTGAACCGGTTGTCTGATGTCCAACTAGGCGTGTGTTTTGCAAGGAGCACTGACCTGAGGAGGCTCCTCTTTGATACGAAACTCAGCTTATTCAAACAAATTCCATGTCCCTCAAGGGTTCGCTCAGAATAAAGGGTGCTTAGTCCGGACCCTATTTATATTTTGATTACTGTCAGTCTGTAGTAATGCTCTCCAAGAACAAGAACTTACCATAAACTTCCTTCTCCATTTTTTTTGTATTGAACTCTTGGTTTTAGAAAAATAACAGAAATGCTTTTTAACTTATATTCTAAGACCGGCAATGGACACATGAAGGTACAAAAGCCCCTGCAGAGCAGTGGTACCCGACTCTCGTACTGAATCAAACCAAACACTCTGGAATCTCTCCTATTGAAACTTTTGCTAGAGAAAGAAATGGACACATTTTTCTGAGTGTGTAGATACCCCAGCCTGTCACATAGTAGAACTTCATTCTCCTGTCTTCACTCATGTTGACTGCTACCACTTTGCTCCACAGGAGAAGCCCCTCCACCAGCATCCAGGAAAAGGCTGCCATGAAGAAGAGATGAAGGCAGGCAGTGACCGTGAAACACAGCACCTGAAGAGAAGAGAAATCACATGCTGTTTCAGGAGGAGGAGTCCTCTGGGAGCTTCTGAGCACGGGTGGTCAGGAGCGTAACCTGCAAACTATTCTGCAGAATGTGCAAAAATGTATTTAAACATCCACATGCTCCAGGAAGAGTTCTTAAAATTGCAATACACGACTAGCCCAACTGTTGCAGCTCACATTCATTTCATCTGCGTGACCACCTCAAACCACAGAAGGAACTGATAGCATCTTTTCCTGCCGTTCTTGGACTTCCCTTGCAGCTCTCTCATCTCAGAGATGCTTGATCCAGCCCCGGGACATGAAAGAGGACACAGAAGGGGACAGAACTGTATGTTGCTGTTTTATAACTACTTACATTTCCTGAAGGATTTTTTTGTCAGAAACAAACTGTCAGAAAAAGGGTGAATTTTCCTGGCAGATTGCACAACGCATATATGCGTATCTCCAAACACAGAGACATGATTCTTTCCTAGACGCAAGTTACAGGTAATTAATGAAACATTAATAAAAGGGATTACACTTCTGTTGTTTGCTCTGACGATAACGCTTGAGTAGGCCTAGTCCTGATGGCCACACAGGACACTTTGTGGTGAGACAACTTACCTGGTTGGCCTTGGCCAATTCACTGAACATGAGCAAAGCTTCTGCGGCAGCTAACGCAAAGATCAGGTTCTTGTGCACAGTCGTTCGTTCACTCTTGGGCACACTGAGGATGGAGAGAGGAAGCCCTCAGCCGCAGCCAAATGAAAGGGTGCGCAGGTTCTTACTAGTCCTTGCTGGGCTGTGCCAACCTGCCTGGGCGACCTGCGATCTCTCTGCTACTCACTGCAGAGACAGCAGTCCGAAGAGGCAAGGGGCTGCCCTGCTGGGCAAGCACCTGGTGCTGCCGACGTGCCTGGGCACGGCTGCGCAGACCGTGGCCAGTGCTCCATGGACCAGCGAGGACGAGGCGGAGGAGCCACTGCCGTGCTCACAAGGCAGATCTCTCTGCTTGCCAAGTGACGCAGGAGGGTTGGCGATTGCAGACATAGTCTTTGCTCCATTTATTTTATAAAAATTAACTCTAGCAGAGCAGCTTTTGTGGTAAACATTATTAGTTTAATCATTGATAAAAGTCTTCCCAGGGGCACTCAGGTGTGTGCACAGCTCACACAAGCACCTCCACAGAAACAACCAGCACGGCACCCCCTCCCAAGCCAACGGCAACCACTCCCCTCCCTCCCCCTGCTACCGACCACCAGTGCAGCCCCCAGCCCCTCCCTGCGCACCCGCATCACCCCGCACTGGCAAAGGATGCCTTGTCTGGGTACGTGTTCTGAAGCAAAATATCGAACAAAAAGTACAGAGAAGGCTACAAGTGTCTGGACTTTTCTTACCCAACCACCATGAATAAAACGAAGGTAACTATCAAGGCGCAGAAGGAAACTCCACATCCAATAAAAGTCAAGGTCTGCAGCGTGAGCTCCTCCTTGGTGGTCCTCTGCTCCAACCACGAAAGAACAGAAGACACAAAACCCCCACCAATTAGCCACAGACTGCTCGCAGTCCTGGCATCCACCCCACAGAGCGGCAGAGAAAGGCTCCTCCCTGACCTGCATCTCGTACACCTGCAGCAGGACGGCAAAATTCGTGGTGTGGTTGCAAAAACAGGCAGTGGACTCCAGGAAAGATGTCACCACAGAGCAGCCGGCTGTGGACCACATCCCACCAGTATCCGGGCTAACATGCAGCAAAAAAACCAGAGAAAACACATGGAAATTACCATCCACTTCAACAGAAAGCCAAAGCGTTAAGGGAATTTCATTATCCCAGAAGCAGAAAAGTTGAAAGGAGGTGGAAGAGGATACCAGTGACAGGTCTTCACATGGGCTTCCCTTTGGCTCATCCTGCATCTCAGCAGATTTGCTGAGATCAAGGGAAGATCAAGTTCAGAGCAGGGCTAGTGGAACTGTTTGTGCAGTAACCAGCTGCTTCCAAAAACACCCTCTTCCCACCTTCCCCAAGCCGATCCATGCCAGCTACAAGACTGGGACCCTGGAGTTTTTTTGCACTTGGATGACTTAATTACCAATCCATAATATATCACAGTCTCAGTGCTCCCACTGCAGTGACATTCAGCAAAAACACATCTCAATGCCAAGCAGTATTTATGAGGCTGGCAGTCCTGCATGTCTGTTGGGCTATATATCTTGGACCAACCCTCCTTTGTTGCAGACAACAATCATAATTAACTAGGGCTTTCCATTTTAGTTGTTTATGCCTCATTAAAGGTCATTTTCTTGTGAGTGACTTTTCCAAAGGAAATCTTCCCAGGAGAGTGCTCTATTCCAGCAGATAGGGGATGCCAGCAGGCAAGCAGGCAAAGAATTACAGATCCCTAACCTTACCATTACGTTTATATTGTTATGTTTGGTTTTCCAGTGGAAATAAAAACTCATAAATCTGGAGACCCAAATGAAAACAAGGCACCTGAGGCTGAAGTTCCAGAAAGCACAGATGGGCCCCAGCAGCTTATTGGGCAGGTCCTGCAGGCAGAGAGGGAGAAGAAGAGATTACACAGCCATGCACGCACTGTATGTGGACTGATGCAGGCCACTTGGCTGCAACGAGGTCTGTCAGCACAGGACAAACACCTCCCCGGGGAAACCGGAGTCAAAGTGTGAGACCTGGGCATGGGACAACCCTAAATCCCAGAGCTCCGGGGGCCTTGGGCCAAGGCCAGGCACAGCCTCAGGGCCAGGCTGCGTGATGCTGCTGGGGCGGGTGGCTGGGGAGCACGGCCACGGCTGGGGGTACCTGCACGCGGTGCTGCAGGCGGTAGCGCACGGACGTGCTGATCTCCTGGTAGTCGCTGAGCAGAGCAGATGAGATGACAGCAGTGCCCACCGTGGTGCTCAGGTACCTGCCAGGGAAAGCATGCTGCTCACAGGCACAGGAACCACCAGAAAACAGGATCTCACGTTATACAAGACAGCTGGAGAGATCCAGAGCCACTCCTGGAGTGCTTCAGCGCCACCGGTGAAGGCACAGGGCAGAAAGTACCTCAGATTACCTGGCAAACAGAAAACACCACGACCCCCACCATGACTGCAGGGGGTGACCGCACAGACCAGGCACGGGAGCGTCCCGAGAGGTTGGCAGCTGAGCAGCGCCATGGCTGAGCCAAAGGCCCAGCGAAGGAAGGAGCGGCGTGTGCCAGGCTGCGCAGGCTGCCATCCCCACCTAGTGTTCACATCTCCCCGGGAGCTGGGTGCTGCCTCCCGCCCCACTCTGACATCCCCATCCACACAGGCACCCCGGCTCCAGCAGCTCCGGCCCCAGCCGGAGGGGACCCTGCAGCTGCCCTGAGCTCTGTCCCCAGCCCGCCCCAGGTACCCTCCGGGGAAGCAGAGGCATGCAGAAGAGACACCGCCGTGCACCGCGGCACATGGGCAGCCCCACCATGCAGCTTGGGCCGAGGTGTGCCAAGAGCCTCTGCCTCCACAAAGCACTGCCCTGGGAGCACCTTTCCATTGTCCTGTCTCCACAGGCATATTGGAGAAAGCAGGGACAAGGACAAACAGGAGGGGATGGAGCAGGGTGGAGGTGACCCCAAAACGGAGGCATTGAGAGACGTGACACAGACTCGGAAACGAATTCTCCTGTGGTGCCAAGAGGGCAGCCCTGGGGTGCAGGGGCGTTTCTGTTTCACTCACTTCTGTTCTCCATCCGAGGCAGCCACGTCCTGGAAGACAGCGCTGCTGCCAGCGCCGGACAGGCTGCGCTGCAGGGAGCCGTAGCCGAACCACATGTTTTTCACCATGACTCTGCGGAGACCTGGGCAGAGAGAGCATTGTGGGATGGGCGCCAGCACACAGGGCAGCTCTGAGCAGCCCCTGCTCCAGCACCACTGCCCCAGTCTGGGGGTGGGATACCGGGGGTCCAGGGCACCCGCAGCTCCAAGCTGTGCCTGTAGAGAGGCTGTAGATAATCTCTCCCCCACAGCCCATCTCCCTTTCACCACGGGCATCTCCTCTCCACACTTCCACAGACTGCATGTGCGCGGGGTAAAGAGCTCCTGCTGTTAAGGAAGATGCTGCAGAAGTGCCACAGGGGGACCCAGGGAAGCACAGGCGTCACAACCTACCTCGGGCTTTCAGTCTTTGCATTTCTTCTGCGGGAACTTCAATGAGGTCATGTCTGCCTTTCTCAGGGCTCTGGACCAGGTACGCCTCACTGCTCAGCTCCTGCCCGCTCATGTCCAGCTTCCTGACCTCCATCCCTGTGGAAGAGGTAAAATCAGGTACCAAACCAGGGTTCAGCCTTCCTCCAGAGCTACTGCTACAGCAAGGTACCACAAGGATATTAGAACCCCAGCCAAGACCCACAGTAGCAGCAGCAGTCAGATCTCTTTCAGTGCAAACCACGCGTATCTGGGCTCAGTTTGTCTCCTGCGCCCAAAGGTTTCTTACAGTCCTCCTACAATCTGCAGTGTGGGAGACGTCTGCCACACTGTGACACTTGGGCACGAAGGAAACGGGGACAAGACGATAGGGTTAGCAAGAGATGAGCCAGAGAAGGAGAGGTGCCAGGAGTTGACTTGGACTGGGAAGCAGACGGGATGACTACGGTGGGTCCCGGTGAGATGCCCTCCCTAAGCTCTGCCAGTGCCACTCACCGACATTCCCATGCTGGATCGTGATCTTTGTCCTCTCTGTGGTCAGCAGTGGGGCTAAGTGTGACACCATTCTGTCACAGAGCTCAACAACAGCCATTGGCCCTCTGATAACCTGCAAACACAGACAGAGCAAAGGAAATCAGCACCTGCACCACCAGCTCACACTTCCCACAGCTCACAAGTTCTCTTAAATGCTTGGTCCTTGGCAGAAAAAAAGAAATTGTGACTCAAGGCTTTTGTTTCACTTTTCTTTGATTTCTTCAATAAAGGATGTTCCCAGTTCCTTCAGCAACAGAGACAAGACTGGCAATGAGGGAAACTTGCTGGTCTTTATAAAAAGTCAATAAAACAGCATGGAAATAAACAACTAAATAAGCTTCTGGAAAGAAAGGAGTTTTTTAGATCTGACCCCTGACTTTTGCAAAGCTGTAGAACAACCATCCTCTCTTCCTGGAAAAGGCTTCACCGAGAAAGAGACTCTATTGCTGGAAGGGTAGTGGTGACCGGCCCCATTACTCAAGGTCCTGCGTGTGTTGGGCAGCACAAGTGCCAGCCCTGCAGTACACAAACCTAAACCCTTTCTCCTTCAGCAGATACATCTGCTGCACCAGCTACACTGCGCCAGAGGCTGGTTTTATGCCACTATCGAGAAGCTGTGAGTAATTGTGGCCACGGAGCCCTGAGCAACTCTAAGCGATGAGGTAAACTGAACTATTCAGCATCCTTTCATCTCTGGAGGTCCCTGGCTTGGTTCCTGGAGCACTGTCCCGGCCAGACACTGTCACACATTTCCCAGAGACAGGTGGAGAGTGCAGACCGTACAACAGACACAAAAGACCCCTGTGAGAAGGGAAGAAGCTAATGGAGAAAATCCTAACGGGGGTGGGATGATGGAAATCCCTCACACAAAGCCTGGTGGTGTTTTGAACAGTGTGGGGGGTGATGACAGATAGCTCCTTGGCAGCCCACCCACGGAAAATACAACAAACTATAAAGTGAAGGGCATTGCCCTGCCAGAGACAGCAGGATGTGGGAGCAAAGAATCTACAAAGCACTGGGAATCTGCAAACTGTGTGTAGTCCTGTAAATCCAGGCTGACAAAGTGGAGAAGCTTGAAGAGAGTTGAGACAACCACTGGAAGGCACCATTCTGCACTTGTTTGCAGAAGAACTTGTTTGCACCTCCAACAAATGAGGTGACAGTAAGATAGCTGGCCCTTATCCGAGCTGCCAAAGAGGCCCCATGCCCATGCTTGCAGCAGTTTCACAAGCTCCAGAATACGGCCAGAAAGGCTAAATGTGACCATGCAAGGACAGGTCCTCAGCCTGTGGTCATACAGCAGGCCAAGGAGCTGCACACACAAGATGAACAGATGTGGCCCACAGCAGCCAGACTGCCGGTGACACCGTTACCTGGCTGACTGATGACCACGTTTCAATATTCTGCTCTTCCAAGATTAACTCCGTCACTTCCACGTAATACTGGCCCAACTGCTCCAACATCTCCAGATCCTCTCCCTCCTGGACTTCCACATCAGAAACTTGTTTTAGTAATTGAAGCACTGCAAGGAGGTCAGACGACTCCAGCACGGGTGTCTCTGATTCCCTCAGAACAGTTGTCAAGACATCGAGAGCACCAAGAGCAACAGAGAGGTTCATGTCTTGGACATCACTTGTGAAGACATTCTCAGGAATCTGCCATGGAAAAGACGTTTTAATTCAGTGCAGAGCCCTGATCAGCTATGCCTTGGCAATGCCCTGCATGTCCTCACTGGGGTGAGGACACTTGCCTGGCCAACCAGGCATGTCTTAGGGGAAGATCTGCCTTGACATTTTGAACTCTTTTGTCCAGCCTCTCAACCTCAGTGAGATGAGTCAACCTGAAGCAACATTTTGCTTGTTTGATCATAGCGTGAGTTACAGCTATATTGGTCACATGTTCCAACAGCAGCTCAGAAAAGGCCACAGGTGTACCTGCGGGCAAAGTTGGCTCAAACACCAGTAGGTGCCAGCAAGTCCACCCCAACAGCTCCTGCCTGCTCCCAGCGTCAGCTGCCTCTGCTGGGGCTGCAGGACTCACCACAGTCCTCTCCGCAAGTGTGTTCACTCGGCCAACAAGCGAATGGCTGGCTTCCAGCTGAGCTTTTTTCAGTTGCCAGTATGCATCTGAGAATAAAACAAAAGCATAACCATTGCGTGGTGACTAGCAGCATGGTTAACACAGGCCACGTTCAAAGCCTGGGGAAGGGTCCTCAGATGGTGGGTAGGTTTGTAGGACAGTCGGGACAAGGAGACTTCACAGCTGTATTTTATTTCTAGTACAAGATCCCATCTGGAAAGACAGTCTAACACTTCTTTTCTGCCTCCTCCCCATGTCCCCCTGGCCAGTGAGTCTGCAGATGCCTGGACTGGAAGCACTCTACAGCACTGCATCCAGAAGCCATGTAACATGTACAACCACCGCTTAACTGGAAAACAGCGAAATAACCTGTCAGAGCGCATGCAACCGAAGCAAAGTCACAGCTACAGCAGGTTTTGCATGCAATCTCTTCAAAGCAGACACGAGGCCTCCCCAACACTGGCCATCATCCTAGCTAGGACCTCCAGGAGTGAATGCCGTGGAAGTAATGAATAAATAAATAACAGATGCTGTACCCTTTCTGTAGCGACAGATAAAAGGCAAAGACTGCAAACAAGATGCGTAACTGAATCCACTGCTGCCAACTTCAAAAACTCGGCATTCCTCAACAGGCCCTGTGGAAACACACACAAACAGAAGGCCCAGGTCCCCCAGAGACACACCAGCCCCCGCAGGCACCATGTTTCCTGCAAGCAATCCACAAACCCCGATGAAGGCAAAAGCTGCCGACTGCGCCTCCAGCAGCCCCAGACTGGGCTCAGAAACTGCTCCCGACCCGCCTGGTAAATCCTCTCCAGAAGGAACCCAGAGGAGGCGGCAGTGCCAGGTCCCGAGTTCATGATTTATCAGTAATGTCACACCAGTCTGGCTGAGAGACCGAACCCCCCTCCCAGCACAGCGCCAAAGCACTGGGTGTGCAAACCCAGGAAAGAGCAGCACTGACAAGTAAGCCCTTTCTCCCCATAGAAAAGCAAGCCCGTAATTAGCCCAGGACATCTGAAGAGCTGTCTTTGCCAGGGTCATTGCAGGGGTCTTCAATGTCGCAGGGTTTAGTGATGACTGTCCTTTAAGTATGATTTGTAAACCACCCAGCCCAGCTCTGAATGTGCTTCTGCTTTCCTTCTCAAAGGCGAAGCATCATTCTACAAACTGCACCAAATTCCCTCTCTAAGGACAGGACTGGCTTCTCAGACCACCCCTGCGTTCTGACCCCCCACTGCAGGAGGGAGACGAAGCAGTGAGGGGAATGAGACCTACCTGGGCAAAGAAATCGTGCGGTCACCTCCTGAACAGTGCTTTCAACCTCCAGAGCGTTCGAGCTCCACCCAAATACAAGGTCTTGCTCTACCACCCAGCACGACCGAACCTTCTCAATCTGCTCCGCGCTGAGGACTTTCTGCCAGATGTGCAAGTCGGTGATGTTCCCACTGAAGGACTCTTTCTCCCTGAAGGTGCCCCCCAGGGAATCTTGATCCTGCCCAATTATGAAAGTCCCCTGGCCGTAGATGGCCTGTGGGGCAGACGGCCCCACAGCACACAAACCGCTGGCAGACGCCCTCCTTTTACCATCGGCATAGATGGCCCAGGTCCCGTTTTCCTGCTGCCAGGTCACGCAGAAGTGATGCCACTGTCCATCAGCACGGAACACAGGCAGGTATGGGGAATGGTGCCCATGGACTATGAGAGCAAATCGAACAAAGCCTTCCTCATCGACAAAGCCACGGAGCTGGAACTCGTTAATAAAAGCCGGTACTGCATAGGAGAAGATGGTAGCAATCTCCTGGGTCCTGGTGTCCCACTGGAGGTGGGCACAGGCTGTGACAGCTGGCAGCGCTGGGAAGTCAGAGAGCACCTTCACGTATTTTGTGTCTGTTTTGTCTCCGAATACCAGGACTGATACAATGTGGTCCCCTAGAAGGAGAAATTTCAGCCAGCGTAAAGGAAGAAGCATGGGCCAAAGCCTGCTCACCTTCCACTGGGACGAGACCATCATTTTCATTTGCCTCCTACTCAAGCTAAGGACTTGTGGACCCTGCAGGCAAGGGCATCCTGTAAGCATGCAGCAAGACTTCTGCTTCCCCCCTCCCTGGAGGGGTCAGGAAGGCAGGCAAGCTGAGACTGTGTCATTTCAGCAAGTGTAATTTCCAGAAACTTAGTTTTTGAGCAAACAGGATTGCAAACAATGAATATAGAAGGAACAGCATGTTCCCAAGCATCCCATGCTATAGCAACCAAGAACATAGTCAAATAAGACCTTTGAGGCATCTGCCACGCGGTGCCTTGCTGCTGGGGAACACGCGTTCTCCTGGTCCTGTCTCTAACGCCACTGCTCTGCAGGACACAAATGGCCAGGACACAAATGGCCCGCGGGTCACAAATGGCCAGGCTGGGCAAAGCCAGACCGGCTTTACGGGAGATGGTACTGGAGGGTAGAGCAGAGGAGCCCCTTTGCAACACCCTTCTCTTGCAATGCATTAAAAAAATCTTGACAGTGACCCACTGATGTGCTGGGATCACTGTTGTTCATGCTGCCAGTCCCAGCTTGTGACTAGAGGTCCTAGGTGTTACCACAGTGACAATAGATAATGAGTGGCAACTCTTCCAGTCAGATGAACTTTTCAGGATGACAAAGATCCAGCAGTGAACCAGCCTCCAAATAGTCCAAGCCCATTTATACTCACGTCTCCGTTTTGGTTTGTGCAGGACACCGTCCCTCTCGTTCAGCCAGACAGAACCTCTGATGTGGTGGGACTGCAGCAGTTTGCTGAAGGAACCTTGCTCACTGTCCTGGGGTTCAAAAAGCAACTGAGCAAAGCGTTGTTCACAGGATCTCTCTGCGTGCCACCAGTCCAAAGCCGTGGCCACATATTCATACATGTGTCTTGAGGTCTCAATCGTGACAGGAGCAAAACCTGGAGAAAGAAAGACACACACTGTGGAGAAACAGAAAGCCTCTCCCATCCACTGTCATGCCACGTACACCACAGGGTCAGTCTCCTGCCGCAGCCCCAAGCATTTACAAATACTGCCTGGCGCACCCCGGAAGAGCTGAAGGCAGGAGCTCGTTTCTGTGCCCAGCCCTCGGGATGCTCAGTGGGCACAGTGGGATGGAAAAGTCCAGACTATATTGGACCAAAAATGCGGGACAGCGGTGAGTCTGCCCACAAATGGAATGGCTGGCGGAGGCTGGTGCTGGGCGTGCTCCTCTGGGACACGCGAAACCCAGCTCGGTCCAAAGAGAAAGCTCCCTGCGGTGTGCCCAGGGATTGCCCTCAGGGTAGCTCATTCAAAGCAGTTATTTGCAAGAAAATTTTCTCATTTTGTCCCCACTTCCCAGCTCCCACCAGCTTCTGCATTTGCAGATGCAATTTGCAAGCACAAAATAATGTTTTCTTCGCAGTTACAGCGGCACAAAGACGAGCAGCTGAGCAGTACTCACCTCATTTCAGACAGTAATTTCATAGTTAGCCAAGCAAATACTTAGCTATGCAAATATCATTTCAAGCACAGAACAGGGTATCAGAAAAAGTTTCTTTACCTTTGTTTCTGCCACCAGACACCTTTTTGTGCACTGTTTCTCTGTGCTGAATATTGCTTGTAAAAACAGATAGAAGTACTGATAAAAATACTAACCTTTAGAAGTCTGATTCTTGGCAAGCGCTGCGAAGGCAAAGAGACTCCTGGACAGACTACCGACCTGTTGGAGAAGATGTTTTGTAACATTCATATAAAGCATTAACATTATCTCAAATACTCAAATTATAAAAATTACTGTAAAACTCACCAGAAAGCTGAAGAACCAAGAATCTGTTCTCAAGTCTCTCCCAAACATGCTGACCATCTGGAAAGCTTTCACCCTTTGCTAGAATAAACAAAACATTACTAGAGATGCACTCACTGCAGAGACAAAAGCATTCTGCAGAAAGATAGTTCCCAGCCAGGGCTGCTTTCCTCAGAAAGTCTTGAATGAAAAAGGAGAAAACGACTCTCTCTGAAGTATCTGTCCTGGGTAGTACACTATCAAAATAATTCTCAGTTCTTCTTAAAGAACTCAAGGTCTCAGTTCAACATTTGTTTCCAGGATACAGAATAATTCATCGTAAAACATAACATATACAGATGCGCAATATTAATAGAGAGGCAAGTTGGCAGAGCCTCTTTATCTGCACTAACTAAATAAAAAAGCCATCATAAATTGCACTGTTAAACAGTTAAGCAGCTTTTCACGGTTCTTTTAAAGCCCGCAGGAATACAGCACCAGAACAGATCCCGCAGACCAGTAAATCCAGCTCCATGATCAGTGCCCGAACACACAGCCCAGTACCACAGAGCCATCCCAGAGAGAGCCCAGTGTCGGGATGCTGCTGGCGAGCGCCCGCTGCACCACCTCTGCTCTGCTGGAGGGGAAGCCTGAGCGCACCGCCCCATAAAATCCAGTAAACTCGTAGAAAAAGGTATGTAAAGATACAAACATAGAAACTGGCAATGCGATCTACAGTGCAAACAAGCCCTGACGCTGTCTCTCGGCACTGACACTGCCAGCCGTGAGTAATCTCTTTGCTTTTGCTGGGCTCTCCTGTGTGCGCAGCAAAAGCACGCACTTAAGCACTTTGCTGCTAAGGGACTCAGGAGATGGGTTCTGAAGCCCGGACTCTAAATATGTTCTCAAACAGTTTTCCAAAGTTCAGCAGCGACTTTATAACCACAGAAAAATGCTCCAAGCCCTGGGGAGCAGCATGTTTGTCCCTGCGCTCATCTGATGGGTGAGCGATGGGAGCTGGGGCCACCAGCCCACAGCGCCTGGCACCATGCTGGCAGACCGGCACCGCCCACCCCCCGCTGCCCCCCGAGCTGCAGCCCCAGGTCGGCGCTTCTCCATGGAGGGCCTCGAAGATGCTGCCACAGGACACCCGGACACCTGGACACCTGGACCCCCCGGTCCCGGCAGAACAAACAGGGTCTCACGGCGTTGGGGGAGCCCGGGGAAGGGGGTACCTCCAGCGCAGCCGCCGGCGGGACAAGCCCGAGAGCCGGCAGCGGGAGCCGGGCGTCCCCCGACGGACACCGCGCCCCGCTCCGCACCCCGCGCCCCGCTCCGCACCGCTCCGCGCCCCACCGCTGCCCGGCAGCCCCCCCAGACGCCTCGCCTCCTCCGTGCCGGNACACTCTGCTCCCGACGCCCTCACCCCCGCTAACAGCAAAGCACTCACGATCCTTCCCTCTCCGCAACCTGTGCTCGCAGCGTGGGGGATCTTCTGCCCAGGCAATCACTTCTCCATGGAAGTCCCCGATAAAGCTTCCCAGGAAATCTGGCACGTGGTCTTGGCAGAAAAATCAGGCTGTGGGGGAGTTACCGGGGCTCCTCACGATAGCAAGAGTCTAATATCTGCGTGCTCCAGAGCGCAGGTGAAGGTCAGCTCTAGAGATGTCCAGGAGGACAAACAAAAGACCCAGCTGATGGAGCGAGCAGGGGCAGGGCCAAAAGGCAGCGTCAAACCAACTGGAGCTCTGCAGGGCACCTCCAGTGTGTCCCTCGTGGGATTTCCTTGCCGAGCAGCTTCAGCGTTCTGGCATTTCCTCACGCCCGGGCCCGCGGCAGCACCGGGGAGGATGTGAAGGCTGGAGGGTCCAGGCCACCTCCACGGGCCAGCAGCGCTCCCCACCTCACGAGGCAGAGCGGCTCTTCTGATTAATGCCCACTCACTTTTGCTACAGCAACAAGCACACAGTTCCCACTCCTCCCCTCCAAGTGAATGCTTGACTCACACCATGGATTCACGGGCAACTGGCTTTTGTTCTTCAGGGTCTTCGTCTGGGAATGAAGGCAATTATCACATCCCAGCGCCTCTGCTTGCTGCAATAAATCTCTCACAGAAGAATGGACCTTGGAGGCAGCTGCTCCAGGCTGCTTAGTCACCGCTGCCCATTGGGAAACAGCCTGGCACTCACCGACGGCGCGGCACAGAGCGCCAAAGGCTTGTGAGGCAGCATGGCAGCACCGGGAGAGGGCTCTGCAACTCGCTGCTGTTTGGCCAAAACTGGATCCTACTTACCTCAGTGACGGAGGGAGCAAAGGGTATGAGGCAAAGCCCAAATTTACACCAAAGATCCTCAGAGGAAAAGTGCAAAGTGTTTTTCAAACTTACAGCTGGATTAAGTTTAATAAGAGTTACGAGTTCCCCAGTAGATAGTGAACTATTTTCTTTATGCCCTTGTCTTGGACAGAATTAAACACCTTTTGCAACAGAACTAAATGCAGTTTTCTGTTAGCATTAGAAAAGGAATCCAGCCCACAGCCTACAGCCTATAGCTGTACAAATAAACCATCTGTGCACATGCAGAGAGGTGAAGAAAAGTTTCCCATGCTCATTGAGTGCCGCCTGAGTTTCTAACCTCACCTACACGAGTTCTTTGGATTTAAATGTGAACTAACTTCCATAATCACATACTGGACTTCCAAATAAGACTTGATGCTTTGCCTGGCATCAAGGATGGCTCTAGACACTCTGGCAAGAATGCTTTGCCGGCATTTCAAAGGAAAGGTCACAGCCAGCAAGCGGAAGCTAATAACTGGCACCTCATTGTCCTTTTGCTTAAAATCACACCTAAAAGCCCCCAAAGAGCGCAGGCTCCTGCGCTGCTGACCAAGTCCAGAAAGCGGGGTGCAGCGCTGGGCCTGTGGGACGCTTCCTTTGGACCTCCCAGCTCCCCGAGGGTTTCCCACAGCCACACGCACACCTGGGCGCTGCCATCTGTTTGCTCCTTGCCATGGCAGCAGAGTCGTCACCACCAGCACGGGTAATTCATCATTGTATCGGCACTAATTCCCACAAAGCAAATATTCCAGCCAGTCAGCTGTCTCCTTAAGGCAACCGCAGTTCCTGAAGTCAGCCTCTGTTCATATAGCTCAAAATAAATTAGAAATAACAGAGTTCTTAGAGTTAAGAGGTGTCCATCAAGTGCAAGAAGACCTTGGCAAGCAGACATATGACCTTGGGATGGTTAGATGGTAAAATCTCAACGTACTTCTAATGCCTGTAAATCTTTCTAATAAGCAGCTGAGCAAAGGGCATATTGTGTTGCGCTGTTCGGGTGATGCTGTCACTCTGGGTTAGCTTCTTTTTTAAATAGGTTGCAATTTTGTGTACATGCAGTCAATTTAAAAAATCAGCTCAGGTGCATTGTAAGAAGTGTTACCCTTCCCAGTTAGTCAACCCCGATCTGCCACTCTCAAGGCACATCTTTCACACAGCCCTTAGAAGAGCTTCCCAGCGCGTGGGCTAGCAACATGTTAATCTTTATAAATCAAATATTTGCCAAGTGAAGTAGAAAGCCATGTGTCTAAGGAAAATGCATTGAAAAATGGAACAAAGCGCTGTGTGTGTCAGAGATCACTAGGTCGTGTCGCAAGCCTGTCCCTTGCAGAGTTATCTTTCAAAATAACATTTCCCTCACCCAGCTGTAGACGTTATTCTACTCCAGCTTTTGCTTTTTCCCACTTTTTACTGCACAGCGCTGACCCTCTCCCTGACCCAGCTCCTCCTCACGGAGTTTAATGTCACCCAAACTTTGTTTGAATTAGATTTGGTTCTGAGCAGAGAGAGGGCTTGCCAAGTGTTGACTTAGGAGGCAGTGGCAGAAGAGATGCAGACTTACCTCCCTCCCGCCAGGACCGGGGCTGTGAAAGTATGTCACACGCCTCCCCTATCTCAATTATTTTACAGTTTCACCCATCTGAAAATTTCACAAGCTGCTGTTTGGTGCTGATGCCTCACACCAATAACCAGCGCTGCTTCTGCAGTTCAAAGCTTCCTTGGTATCCTTATTTATCTGCATATGGATGTTTCTCTGCTTCTGCAAGGGATACTTCTGTTGTAGGAAAGAATGGAAAACAGAGAGTCTCCATCCTAATAAACCATCTTCAACTGTCCAACTACTTATTACTCAGAAAGAAGTGTGAAGCAGTTGCTGCTTCTCTCTTGGCTAATGCCAAGTACCTGAAAAGGGGCAGTTGGGCTGTTCGGGAGTGCACGGGTAAGAATTTGAGCCTCCTGCTGCCTCTAATTCCGCCACTGCCTTGAGGAGTGCAGGCAGAGCCCAGATTTCTCTCACATGTGGAAACTAAAACTCCAAACTGCTTCTACAGGGCCAAAACACTTCAGCTTTCCAGTTCCACCAACAAAGCCTTCCACGTACTGCCATCCGCCCCAGCACAAGGGCACTGCACATGGGCAGTTTGTAACTTCCATGGATAAAAGTCTGTGGCAGACTTAAGGCTGAGAATGGACAGTCTGCCACTGAAACAGGATGGACTTCTGGGTGTGTTCTTGGCCTATATATTTAACACATCCCTGGAACAGACACTTCTGTGCTAAAGCTCCTCTCCTTTTCCTTCCCAGGCCCCTGAGATTCCCACGTGTGAAGAGAAACGGGAGCTTACTGTCCCGCGAGCTCCCACAGGCTGAAAGGCTGCTGGCTTCTGCTCCTGCAGCACCTCCAGGTCAGCCCTCCCAAAAGAAGATTCATCAGTATTCAGGAAGCAATTAACACTGCATCACAGCAATCCGGTCATGGCACAACTTCCCGCTGTTCCAGCTGACAGGGAGGTGTCAGTCCAGGACTTCCCATGTCTGTCACCCCAAGCGAGCTGTTAACTCACGCTATCCCTCTCACATGGATTGAGCTATCAGAAGACAGCAGTGCCTGGAAAAATCTGGACAGCCCTTCCACCTCCCCTGGACAAAGTCCCAGCACCACCAGCCAACCTCCGCGCACACCTGTAGGCTGGTCTGCAGCTGCACAGCAACCGCTGACCTGCCAAGCCAGCCAGCAGCAGTCGTCGAGTGCACAATTTGCTCTTCGGACTTTGGATCGTGGACCCAATTTCACGTTCCCATCTCTGCAGGAGAGAGACAGGAGGACACGTGTTCAAGCTAATTCTTCGGGTTTCCATTCTGCACACTAAAGGTCTACACTGATTTGCTTTTATGGCCAGACACCTGCATGTTTGGCAACCCCATTATTTGTCTAGTTCTCTCAATTTCCTCTCCCCTTCTCCTTTCAAGTCTGTCACATCAGGCTTGACCAAATTTCCTGATGCTACAAGCTTCACTTCAAGAGCCTGGCACATCAGGGCTGTGTCCTCCGGGAAGCTGAGGGCGGGGAGCACAAGTTCACAGGCAGGAAGAGCAACACCTCCCCAAGGGGACGGAGTGACCCAGGCAGGTCTCGGGAGCCTGTCTGTACCAGCTCACCCCCTTGTACAGCAAAACGCACAACTCACCCCGCAGTCCTCACCCACCGTGGCCCCGTTAGCAGCATCGTGGCCTGCCCTCGGCACACCAGTCACACCTCACACCAGTCACACCAGTCACACCAGTCAGTCACACCTCAGCTGCTGCAAACAGGAACCTGTGCAAGTGCCTGTGTCTCCTCTCCCTGCGCTGTGCACCGCTGGAGTACAGTGCAGGATCCACCACTGAAGACCCACTCTGTGGCATACGGCAATCTGAAGTTATATGCCTGGGGAGATGGAACTGATGCCAGGAAAAGATTTTCCTAATTCACGTCTGCGGCTTTCCTGATGCCTGCGAGTTGGAAGAACTCCTGCACCAGCAGAAAAGAAGTTTGAGCCTTGCTGACCAAATTAGTTTATTCTAGTAGCATGCTTCCCTTCCAGTTCAGTACTGGTCACACGAACCAGCTGAGACTCCTTGTGCCTTCAGGGCCCCTCTTGGGTGAGTTACTTGGGAGACTTTTAAACATTCAGAGTGCCAAGTATGGAGTATCGCCCAGGGCTTAGGGCTTGCATTAGTTGGGTAAAAAATCTATTCCATGGATGCTGGTGCTTAGTCCTCGTCCCGGTGAAGTGACGCAGGACTCCCACTGCCACTTCAGTGTCAGAACCCCTCTCGGGGCTTATTTCCTACGATACACCACTGACAGCTACAGGACATCTCACCTGAGAGGAAAGTCTTTCCTCCACAACCCCAGGCTTATATTTCTAAGGCCAATGATCCTATTCCAGCGTTATTTTGCTTTCTAGACTTGTTTGTAGAGTTAGATTTAACCAGGGTTTTATTTTGTTGTTTTTGTTTCTTAAATGCCCCAAAGCCTCGGTGAGGTTTGTTTCAACAATCTCTTGCGGACATGCCAGCCTTAATCTCTCTCTTCCAGGCCCTTCTTATTGTCAGGGATGAAAGCACAACACAGAGCCTCCTCTGCTAATTGCCAGCTTTATGTGTGCCAATGACAGGTGTATTGTCTGGAGGAACAGACCCAATTGTGTCCCTGCGCAGTAGGGCATCAGCTGCTGATATTAGAGAGCCTTTCAGGGGAGCTTGGGCATGGCTGGTTATTTAGTGCCATCATTTATAACAAATCTGTGTAGCCTAGAAACTTTTAATAGAAAAAAAGGGGCCTGCCTTTATTATTCATCATTGTTTGTTTTTTTTTTTTTTTCCTCAAGCTACTAACTGCTCCTAAATCTCCCATCCTCCTACCAGCGAGACAGGGCTTTTGGTTCTGATCCTCTTTGAAACACTAAATCTCTGATATCCTTTTTCCATAGTTTTCTCATAAAGGGGTTTTGTTGGTTTAACCAGACGCCCACTGTGGACCTACTTCAACCTGTAATCACAGCAAAAAGTCTGTGAACTGTTATTCCTGTGCGGTGCATTCTGAAGCGATGGGGCTAGTCGACGTGCTCGGATTCACAAACATCACGGAGAGATGGTTTATATCCTCCAGAGATCCTGAGTAACAGCCCCGAGGCAGGGAGCTCGCTTTGGGGGACAGTGGCTCTGTGCCCGCTTTATCAGGTAAAAAGAGGGGCTCTGCTGCTCAGACGGAGTGAGGAAAGGCGGCAGCAGCAAGAAAGCCCCTGAGAGAGGAGAAGATTAAGTACCAGAACAATATTAGACCCAGATTGCATCTGTCTCTCCCATTTTTCACATTAAAGGGTAAAGCTTTCCATACGCGACTGTTGCGCAACAGCAGAGCCCCAGCCAGTACCGCAGCACCGGGCGACCAGAAACGCAACAGACCATTAAGCAGATGGCCCAAGTCCTCGCTGCAGGAGCCTGGCAATAGAGAAACCATCTCTTCATGGGATTTATTCATGTCAGTCACAAGACAGAAGGGAGGGTCTGCAAACAACCGGCATAAGCAGTTCCACACCAGCTTCCAGGAATACAGATGTTGAGAAGGAGGAAGCGTGTTGTGTCTGGCTGAGCCCTGGGTGCCTCCGCAGTTTTGGAGCTGTGTTTTGGTTGGATTAGCACAGGCAGCTGCAAGGAGGTTTCCCCTGTTTCTGCTCTCTCCCACACTGTGCAACATCAGTACACGCATCCAATAGCCTGGCGTAGCTGAGCTCGACTGCAACATTTGGAAGGTGCCAAACCCACTGGAGAGAACCGATGTTCTCAGACAGGAGCAAGCAGAGCCAGGGAAGCTGGGGGCTGCGATCCACACACACCTGCAAGAACAGCAGCATCTGCAGCAGGCTGTTTTTCAAGAGCCAGGCATCACGCCTGACTTCCCTGCAGTTTTCCTCATGCTGGCCTGCTGCCCAGCTCCCATCACCCCGGTTTAAGACTGGGTCCTCGCTGCTCCGTGTTCCCACTGTATTTTCTTCCCACCTCACTCACATCTAGTGGTATTCCTCAGTGCAAACAGGAGATAATCTTCCTGCAACGCAGCAGGTTACAACCATAATATATATACAGCCTCTACCTGCTGCTCCAAATGTGTTCTGCAAATGCGAATGCTTACAGGTTACCAACACCTATTTCGGGAGGATTAATCCGTCTTAATAACGGCTGTACCTCTGCAGCTACGTTCAGTCAACTTAAGTGCTTATTCACGGTCCAGATGGAGACTCCACACCCCTTTTAATGACATGCGGCAGCATCTCAGAGAGCGGCACGGTGGCCTCTTCATACCTGAAACTCTCTTCCTCCTCTTCCGACTCATGTCGTTTTGCCAGCTTGTTCTGCCAGAACCTAAATAAAGCTGAAAACTTATTCCAACGCTACTAACAGAAGGACTTTGCAATTGTCAACAGAACACCAGAAATTCGGGCACTGCTCCTAAACAGTATTGACAAGTGATAGACAGTAGCATAATGATTTGAGTATCATAAGGCTAGACAATAGTGAAAGATCAGCACTGGACTTCCTTGAGTTTCTAACATCCTATAGCATTCAGCTGAAAGCAAGCAAAGGGCTCCCCGGGCTCTTCATTTGTCGCCCTCCCTTGGAGGCAGACAGTCTATTTCTTACGTCTACACCCCTGACAGTTCCTTTTCACCATTCGGAAACAGTTCTTTCAGAAACTTTTGGGAACTTGTTTCACATTTCAGCGCATCATCCCCTTGACTGCAACACTGAAGTTCCCAGGATCAACCTCTTCTTTCAGTTGTCAAAGTAATGAAGACACCCTGCTGGACTCAGGCCAGCTCTCTATTTCCTGTAATGAGTTTAAACACCTCTCCTGCTTTTGGAAGCTACAGTTGCACAGCAAAGAAGATCCTTGAGAGATCACTTTCTGTCCCGACCTGGGCAAGCACTGCTCAATTAGCTTTGTTTTAGCCACAGGTTGGGAAAGTTTTAGTCTATCTAGTTCTGATCTTGTCAGAATTGTACTTAAATTCTTCTGACAGATTCTTGGCCTGCAGTGTGTTAACAGATCGTTGTTGAGGCAAGATGTTTGAAATTAGAGTGGTTTTGAACAGGAGAGACACATGGTGCATTCATTCTCCAGTTCAGTGATTATCTCTCTGCCTGGCTCCACTCCTAACACAAGTTCACCTTGGGACATTACAGGAGTTGCTGGCTAGTTTGGGAACTGGCGAGTCTGTTGGAACATGCAGAAGACACAGACGTGAGCAGGGTTCAGGCGCCACTGCAAGATGTGCTTTCAGCTTCCGGACAATGTGCGGTGCCTCTGGCCAGCTCTAATGAAAATCAGTCCCAGGCAGGGTTGGATGGAGCAGGGCCCCAGTGTATTCTCCCAGGAGCTCTGCAGGCAGACGGCGAGCGTAAGGGCCGTCAGCCATTCAGTTGTCTGGACCTGGGGCAGCAGAGATACAAGCGTGGCTACTCAGCGCAAGAAAGCATTTCTTAGGTTTCTCTAATTGACTGTCATTTCACATGCACGTGCCAGGGGTGATTTGTCACCTTTCATTTTGAAGCGTTGTAGGCACCAGTCCCATAGCCACAAGCTACCGGGCACCACACTCCCACCAGCGCTATACTGGGATCCTTGCTGACTTTACCTAACGGTGCTTCGCTGCCGTACCACAGCGCGATCGGGACTGTCTCAGGGTGTGCGGCTCTTGGGCTGGCTGTGGCTAGCAGGGCTGTCTGGCTGTCCTTTGGAAACCTTCAACGACCAGGTGCCACGTTATTCCGTCAGAGAGTGCTGGAACAACGGAAACCCTCTGTCCGTCACTCCAACCCATTACATAAACCCAGTCCTGTCTCTACAGGACCCAAAGCCTCATCTGCTAAGACTTTACTTTTTGCAACCCCCTTATTCTAGAGAGCGAAAAATTGACTGATGATTTACATTTGCTACCCTGAAGAATCGGCATGTTTGTCTTTCATACTGCAAGAGCAGGTGCAAGCTTCATAGACTAAAACTGTACCGAAGATTTTGTTAAACGTTCCAAGTTACCCAGTGTCTCTTTAAATAAGGTCCAAGAATTTAAGATGTCATTTGGCACTCACGCACAAAGCAAGCGCTGAATACAAAACTGGGAAACCAGGCAGGGCATAAATGCAGACACTAAAATACCTGGGAGTTTATACATTACATACACACACATACTGTAGAGACGCAGGCTTCAGCTTGAATGCCCACCTGTTGAGAAAAACACTAACATTCCTTGTATCCCAAGTAACTTTAAAAAAATGTGCCTGGAGTGCTATTTAACTTCCCTGTCAGATGTCTTGTAGGATGATAAACCTGGATTGCAGCTTTGTTAAGGCTAGAAACAGACTTCAGGACTGCTTTAAAAAATAAAGAGAAAAGTTTGCATTCTTCAGCACAGTTCATCACACCAGGTGAAGGTGAGCCCTGACAGTATGTAGCCCTAGATTCTCAAAGAGGCTATTTCAGACAGTGCACAGATGAACTTCCCCATGCTAAACAGAAACTACTGAACAGACCATGTGCTGTCAGGAGAGAATGCAAGCACTCCTTTATATATTGCCCCAGAACCTTAAAAATTCATTTAACTTGACACTCTTTCCCACAGTGTGCTTTCTTCTAAAATTTTTAGACTTACCAAGCTCTTCAGAACTGGACCATCATGTTATGTCTCTTCCTACCTAGAACAGTGGGTACCCAATGACGGTGGTTGCACCTAGTGATGCCACCCCTTACCCCATCCTCTGTTCAGAGCAATGTGGGACAGCGTCAGGGGTCAGTGGCCCTGCTAATACCTGCACTTGAGGACTCTGAAGGACTGTAGAAAACATGAAGGTGACATCTGTGTATACAGTGGAGAGCATCAACCCAGAAGCAAAGGTGTGAAAAGGCCACGTGAGATGTTCAGAAAAGATCTTATTCTTAAGACCATCAGTTATATCTACATAAATGGGACTGGAAATAGGTATCCTGTAAAGTTGAGAGGGAGAAACGAGCATTTGTCTGAATCTCAGCCGGCCATTAACCAGCAATAGATGGAGCTAGTGGTGCACTAAGGCTTTGAACTAGGGAAGAGATGTACCTGCAGATCTGCAGAAGAGCCAGTTGCGTACCTGAGAGGATAGGAAAAGACACTATATTACTAGAAGGTAAAACAATAATTGTAGGACATCTGCTTAGTTGTCAAGGACCAAGAGGGAAATAAAGCTGTTGTCCCCTCTAGCTAAAACCTGCTGTTTCTTTTTCCCCAGACTCCCAGCCACCAACTGCTCTACAGTTTGTATGCCAATCCAATTTTGACGCCCGTAATTCACCCCAGAGACTGTTTATTTTAACTTTATCAAGTGAAGAGAAAAACAACTGTGTTAGAATAAAAAAAGAGCATCTGGCAGCAGGATATTCTTTCTCCTAGACAACTTCCCAGCCTAACCGGTGTACAAGAAAATGGGATTTTAGTTACTCAAGGGTCGAAAGAAGGGGGAGAAGAAAGCATAGAACGGAGGTTCTCTGTGTGCTTATCTTAAAGATGGTCTTTCGTGGTCTGTTGGAACAAATGCTCTCAGTACATGGGGCTCCACCTCATCTGGGCCCTCCTGGACACAGCAGCGATGAATCCACACACAGGACATTCTGTCCTATGCCGAAAAAGGGACCTCTGGAGCTCCACCAGCTTAGTAACGGACCTCCAGGAGCCGCCAGCCTGCATGGGACAGACCAACACGGCTTTCTGATGGTTAACCAAAAGGCACTGAGGAAAACAGACACCTCGGCTCCTTTTTCCAGATTGCAAGTACCAAGCACCCTCTCCCCTCTCCAGTGGCACAGCGACTCCGAGCAATGTCAGCACATCAGAGAGTTTACCATATGCACAGTGTCCTCCGTGAGAGCTTGTAAATCACAGGGTGTCATTTCCCTGTCCCCAACGTAAACTGATTCTTTCGTATCTCATTGCAGGACGTTCCTACGCACTGGCAGGGGCCAGTGCCACGCGCGGCTGAGCAGGTTGTCCAATCTGAAAGTTGCTGGAGGTTTTTTGCTGCAAGAATGGCACAGTTAAGAAAGAGTCTGGGTTTTGGTTTTCTTCCCCGTGGCTGTTTTTCGTTCCCTCCCATTGGCAATCATTTTTGAGCATTGGAGGAAAAAGCAGACATTGCACAATAGCTTTGCCCACCCACCCCATTTTTGTTTGCATACTTTCATCTAAGCACCACACTGATGGAGAACACTCATTTTTAACTAATTAGGAGGGACACTGCAGACATTCAGATTTGGTGTGGACACATGGGACCCCAGTTTCATTTGTAGGCCATCTGCTAATTGGGTACCGTTCAGAGGGAGTCTGCACGGTGTCTGACTCACTTCTGATGCAAGAGCCATCGCTGCTCCTGGAATGAAATGCAGGCCTGCTCCTCTGAGCAATGCCACCGACTCTAACGATGGCGTGTGCCCAGCGTTAACTACCTGAAGAAGGAACACACTTAACTCGGTAAAATACTTGGAGAAAGTCTCCTGTAGGCAAGAAGCCAAAGCACTACTTACATTCATGCATTGTTCTTAAAGAGAGAGGGCCTCGTAATTCGTAATTTAACATTTCATGTTTGGAACAAGTAACATTTTATTTTTTTTAATCAACAAGATTTTTAATTTCAGGCATTTATACATCTAGAAAGCAAATTAAGTATGTGACAGACTGGAAAAAAATCTAACTACGTGTCTGCATTACTTTAAAATACATCCTTTCTTGAGAAGCTGTCAGTTCTTTACAGAAATGTTAGGCCATTCCATTTAACAGGTCAGTAAGCTCGAGGAAAAGTTAAAATGGAGGTCAGATGTAGTCTACCTAGAAAATACTATATTAATTTTCCTGACCTCCTTGACATACAGCAGGACTTCCCTGATTTGAAAAGGGCCATTTATCTTTTTTCTTTCACTATATAACCATTATGTTAACAGCACAGCAATTTTAGGTAGGTTTACATTTTCTCATGCAATTATAGGTTCTTTGTAAGATCTAAACATAAAAGTTTGGGATTATTTTCCCCTTTTTCATCCTTCATCCCCCCTTTCATTTTCCTTGAAAGTCTCAAAGCTTTTTACAAAACCCATTAGACAAGTCCTGCAGCCCAGTAAAAACAGCACTACCGACATTTTATATATGGTAAAGCAAAGGCAAAGGAAGGAATAACAAGGTAACACCAGTTTACACACAAAAGTGCAGTCAGAGTCTGGACGAGCACCTTGGCCATTCTCGTCCTTCCCTGCTCCAGCCAGTCCCTTCCCCAGGGACCAATGGCACCTTCCTGACCAGCGATCCCTGGAGATTGTCCTGCAGTCAGATAAGCAGATGGGAGTAATGGGGTAACGTAGCTCGTCTAGTGGTACAGGACAAATGCGCACCAATGGCCCAGTATATATAAAACACATCAGCTGAGGTTCGTCCGTGCAGGCCTGCTCCTTTGGGCAGCATCGTCCGCCCCATCCCCGCACCAGGCTGGACCCTCCCCACCCGCAGTGAACAAGCCACCAGCCACGGTTTACAGTGCTAAACTCTGCGCATTCTGCAGCCCAGTCGCACCCGTGCCCCGCACACGGTGCCTGCTGCCCCATGGCCTCCTCCTCAGGAACCAGAGATTTTTGCCTAAAGCTGCCCGTGACCACACCCTGCCCGTGACCAAAGCACAAAGGGCTGATATAGACACAACCCGGGGCAGAACCGAAACCACGTGCATCCCCCGCTGAGATGTCCGAGCCGCCAGCGCTCCCANCGCATTCTGCAGCCCAGTCGCACCCGTGCCCCGCACACGGTGCCTGCTGCCCCATGGCCTCCTCCTCAGGAACCAGAGATTTTGCCTAAAGCTGCCCGTGACCACACCACCAACAGGCGCCAAGCACAAAGGGCTGATATAGACACAACCCGGGGCAGAACCGAAACCACGTGCATCCCCCGCTGAGATGTCCGAGCCGCCAGCGCTCCCGGGACGAGCCCTCCGGCGCTGCCCTCAACCCGCCGCTGTCGCCGCCATTTCGCGGCCTTTGGGCTGACAGAGGCGGGCCGGGCACAGGCCCCGCCCCTGCGCGCGCCCCGGCGGCTGACCCGGAAGCACTCGTCAGGCGCCGCCCGTCTTTGCCGGAGCGGTAAGATGGCGGCGGTCTCTGTGTTGCAGGCGCCGAGCGGCGGCTTCAGCTTCGACAACTGTGCTCGGTGAGGCGCGGGCGGGACGCTGGGCCCGGGCGGCAGCAGGACGTGGGGGCCGCGGCTGCGGGAGGGCTCCGCCGGGGGGGGGCGCCGGCCCGNGGTCGCCGCCCGGCCCCACTTCTCGCCCTATGTTGCAGGAATTCTCTCCTGGAGGCTGAGCTCGTCCAGAAGGGCCAGCGGCTGCCTGCCCCCCGCAAGACTGGCACCACCATCGCCGGCGTCGTCTACAAGGTGAGGCGGGCGCCGGGCACGTCCCTCCGGCGCTGGGCGGCAGGCAGGAGGCCGGGCCGGGCGGTGGGCCGCTTCTCCGCCGCAGTGCCGGGCAGGCCCGGGCCGCGGCCGCCCCTCGCCCCGTAGCTGGGGCTGGGAAAGGCCGCTCGGCCCCGCGGGCGCTTTCTCGGGAAGCGGCGGCCCGGCGCCGGTCGTCGCGGAGGTTCCGCGGTGCTGAGTCACGCACGGCGGCCGGCCTGTGCGGAGCCGGGCTCCTGTGGGCCTCCCCCCGAGCCGCCCTGGGGCTGGTGCTGCCGGTGTCACCGTCGGTGCCAGGAAGGGCCCCTTTGGACATTGAGGCTTTGGGAATAATTCTCTCTTTCTGTAGGATGGCGTGGTTCTCGGAGCAGATACGAGAGCAACTGAAGGAATGGTTGTTGCTGACAAGAACTGTTCAAAAATACACTTCATTTCTCCTAATATCTAGTAAGTATGAGAATTGTTTATGGTGTAATGCTGTTGGTAATAGTATTGGGATTTTTAGCCATGTTGTTTGCTCACAGCAAATAGTAAGGCATACTTTAAAATGATAATTTATTAGCAAGGCTTGAGGATTTTGGGTATCTAAAAATATTGACTGTATGAGAACCTAGGTTCCGCAGTTTTATAATGAGAAAATTTCTGCTTGTTGGTTAAAGCGTAGAGTTATTGCCTCTGCCCTGTCCTCCCCACCTTTTCCTAACTTGCTCATAATATTTTTCAGTTGTTGTGGTGCAGGAACAGCTGCAGATACTGAAATGACAACTCAGATGATTTCTTCCAATCTGGAGCTCCATTCACTGTCTACTGGGCGGCTTCCAAGAGTTGTCACAGCTAATCGAATGCTAAAGCAAATGCTTTTCAGGTAGCTGAACGGGTTTCTTATTTATTAGCAATACTATTAAAACGACTAGATAAGTCTCGAGCTCCTGTGGTGGGGTGTCCTTTCTCAGCCTATTTAACCTTCATAACGAGACTTAAGGAAAGATGTAATAATTGCTCTTTGCTTCATAGGCTTTTGAGCTGAGAAAACAAGTCTATGGTGTTTTACAGAATCAATACGATAGTTGTACTGTGATGTCAGTGTTTACATAGCAAAAATAGAAGGACAGTAATTTAATAAACTGTTGATCACACAGATGAAAACTGTTGTGTTATCTTTCTGGTGAGATGGCTGGAACAGTAGTAGTCTTGTAATGTGCAAGCTTGTAAAATTGAGAATTTTCTGTGACTTGTAATAGACTTGCTACCATAAAACGTATTCAGTTTTCATAAGAATGAAATGTTTAACCACTTGAAGTCCACAGCTGTTAATATAGAGTTCTACTGATGGTATAGTGAGATAAATGAGTAAAATGGTTGGAAGTTGTCCTACGGTTACCTTAAGATTTTATTTGATCGCTTGACTGATTGCAGACCATTATGGTACGGCAGTTGAATGTCCTAACTAGCAGCAGGACAAAGAACATGCCCTTAGATTGAGGGTGTACTCTCCAACCCTTTAAGTGTTTTAGTATTGTCTTTTGCAGAAGTAAAAAATGCTGTTGGAAGAGAAGGAAAGAATGAAATTTAATGTATTCAATTAAAGATACTCTTCAAGGTATTGGAAAGTGTCCAGGAAGGTGAAACAAAGCAATGGGAAAAAAAAAAAACCAAACTGTGCAACCAAGTGACTGAGATAAATGATGATAGTTCAGGTCAGTCACTTAAAGCTGTATTGCTGGGCACTTTGCCTTTTTTTTTAGCGTGTCACAAAACAATAGATTGAGGAGTTAAAGCAGCTAAGAACAGCTCATGGGGGAAATAAAGGTATATGTTTTCTTTGAAGTCTCTAAATCAAAACTTAATTGCAGACACAGGAATTTCTTTTAAGGCTTGAAAACTAATTCAAGTTCTCTCCCAGTTAGCACAAACGTATCATCCAGCCTACTTGCTTGGCCAGTACTTGCTTGTTCTGCTTGACACTGAAATATACCATATTTTAGTAAATTTCTTAAACTGTTGCTCACAGATAGTAAAATTAGTCTTTCTATTATGGAGATGTACCTGATGTAATCATGGAAAAATCCTCAAATGCATACGTTGTATTAAGAACCATAGCTTTGTTATGGACTTTCAGATTAATGTATAAACATTGCTCCTAGGTATCAAGGCTACATTGGTGCCTCCCTGGTTTTAGGGGGAGTAGATGTCACGGGACCTCACCTTTACAGCATATATCCCCACGGATCAACTGACAAATTGCCTTATGTTACCATGGGTAAGTGACAGTATTGTAACCCAATTGCCTAGTAAAAAGAGTGAACATTTCAAATTATTACTTAAAGTGTTTGTACTTAAATTCCATTGTTTGCTGGGATCTATGTGGACCTCAGACTTCAAAGATAAAGTTGTACCTGTGTTTGTAAGGCAGGTGCACTGTTTTGTTTTGGTTTTAACGCTTCAAAAGCTTGGGCTATTATACCACCTAATCTAAGGTGCCAAAAAACTAGTATTAGGAAAGTTGTTCTGTGTATTCCCTAGCATACCTAGCAAGAAAATTGTGGGATTCCCAAAAACTTGCTGAGGGGGGAAAAAACGACCCCAAACCTTTGCAGATAGTCCTACCTTGCGGTTCATACAAAGTCTCACTTGGGGAGCTACATTCTGCCTGAAGTTTTTCTGTATTTTCATTAGGGAAAAAAATGTGCCTTGCTTCTCCTTTGTCCTGTTGTATCTCTATATTTTTTGTTAAGTAGCGGCTGTATTTTACTCAGGAAGGGGCTTTGTTGTAGTGAATTGTAGTGTATCGTATCTTTTTTTGAGACGGGAAATAACACATGCATTGTTGAAAGGAAGGACACACACATCTTGAAATATTACAGAACTTGTCCAGTCTTTGGCAAAGCAAGTATTTTCAATAGTAGTCCAGAGCTGCTTTGATTAGTTCTGAACTCTTTTGTGATTTATAGGCAGTGATCTGGGATTAAAGAGTAAAAAATGGTAAGAGATTAAACTAGTGCCTTCTGAGACACTAATATTCTTGTGCAGTTTCATCTGTGGCTTTTAAGGTTAATGCTCTACTGAGAATATCATATATCTGGAAAAAAGTAAAATTCCAAACGTAACCAGGGTTGCAAATATTTTTGCTCTCCGATTGCTCAAGAAGACACATTTCAGGCTTGTGTTTCATTTTGAAGGCTTGAATGATTTTAACTGAAAGCTTGGTTTTGGTAGAGCTGTGGAAGTGTAATGTAGAGTCCAAATGTATTGGAAAAGAAAATTGATCTGAAAATTAAATGTGTCAGATTAGTAAATCAGATTTAGACTGTCTGATGCAGCTTTTATGCTGCCTTTGTGATGGGGAAAATATAACTAATTTTAATTAATCGTTTTTTGTTCATCGTTGGCATCTCTAGATAAAACGTCTACTTAGTATATTCTTGGAAATGTTAAAGGTTTTTCTTTTTCTTCTGGGTCTTTGCACTAATGAAACAGTGCAGCAGTTAAACTGAATCACCTGGTTAGCTGTGTAAGAAGAACGGCGACCAATAGATGGTGCCATTGGCTTAGGAACTGGCAAATTACTTATTTGGCAAGTAAAACCCATGTAATGGTCATGTGATGTCATTGTTTAGCCTTTGATATATAAAAAATGTAAATGTCTGATTCTTATAATTGCCTTATATCCAATGTTGTAGTTAACTGTAAAACTATAACTGACTCTATACTGACAGCTGCTAGTAGCTGATTGCCTGAATAAAGTCACACAGTTTCCCTTATGTACTTGGTTACTTGCCTGCCTATGTTTTAAAAGCTTTAAAATGTGTTAATTTCTGAGAATCCTGGGCACTCCTCTTTCCCTCCACAAAAAAAAACATAGTAGCAGAACACCTTCAAAGAAGTAGGAAGTACTACATCAGTGGATAAAGTTCATTGTAGCTTAAACTTTGATTTGCTGTCAGCTGTACCAGGTCTGCATCTGGTGGTTACATGGGACTTTTGTCTGTGCTGTCAAACAAAGCCCTTC
Organism: Stercorarius parasiticus; assembly: GCA_013396915.1. NCBI lineage: Eukaryota > Metazoa > Chordata > Aves > Charadriiformes > Stercorariidae > Stercorarius > Stercorarius parasiticus. The sequence continues at coordinate 106,615 of VWZL01001161.1, forward strand.
TCTGCATAAATGTCCTTTACCTTTCTACACCCAGTACACTGATACTTTCTCCAGTGATTAGGATATATTTTAGTAAAAAGATTTGCTTATTCATATAAATGAGAGATAGAACTGAGGCATCAGGAAAGGTGTCAAGGGTCAAATTGGAGATAGTAATTGGAATTTTATTTTGGTCTTATTTAGACTAATCTATTGTTTATGTTGGTTTTTTTTCCCCCCCCAAGTGTTCTAAGGGCAGTTTATTAAAGCAAGGTATGCATTTTTGACCAGTTAATTTCTGGAAGTTCAGTATTAAATAGGAAAGGTTGTTGAGTTGCTGGGTTTTTGTTTGCTTTAATGTGCTGGAGTGTGTTTGTGGATGGGCAGAGTGGTATCCTCCCTTGCAAGGGAGATTTAAAAGATCCTCAGTGCTTACTCAGGAGTGAAAACATCAAATTAAACTGTTTATGCTGACAAAGGACAAAATTGGATTTCAGCAAACGAGGCAAGATTGTCTGATTGCTTGGCTTGTCTAGGAAAGCTTCTGGCCAAGACTTATAATGAAATGCATGCATAAAATTAAAGCACTTGAAGTCTGTAGTTCAGCTTTCAGAAACAGTAAGTATGTTCCAGTAGTCTCTAGTGGCTGAAGCAAGTCCCCTGGTACCAGTGTTGCTTCGTATTCATAAATCAGCTCTTCATGCATTGGCAACACCGTCCTGCAGAGCAAGCAGTACCACTGCTGAGACTCAGCCCCTCAGCCGGGAACCGGAGTGAAAAATGATCCCAATCGATGGGGCTGTGGAGATCACCAAATTTTTACCTAGAATGAACAGCAAATTGAATAACAATGAGAGTGTGTGAATAACTGCCCTGTCAGGGAACCCTGACGCTGATGGATGGGGAAGTGCTAAATGTTACTCTCTCAAGGCTCTGTACGTTCTCCAGTGTGGCAGGCGGAGGTAGCGAACAGGTCCTTGCATGATGAAAATGGACTGTGCTTAGCAATAGGAAGTTGTCTTTAGTGAATGTTCTGCTAAAAAGATCCAGTTCATCTGTTTGAGAAAAGCTACTGCAGTTGGAAAGCATGGTGGAAATTATTATCGGCTAGATCTTTTGTTATGTATCAATAATTATCTTTCACTTTAAATCAATACTGAAGTGGTACAACTGCTCAAGTAAAGACCAAATGGGATTTTTAAAGTGAGTTTATTACAGTTGAGTCCAGAAAATTTTTCGATAACTTAGTTGTGAAAACTTACGAAATGACAATGTTTCTTAAAAGAAGAAGAAAAAAAAATCTCTTATGGTCTCATAACTTCCATGGTTTGTACTAATGGTCAGACTGAAAAGTATTTGGCTCAAAATACAGCTTTGCATCTCAGTTCCTATAGTTTTTTATAATTTGTTCGGCAATCCATATTTTTATATATTTAGATGCTAGATTAATACTTCCTGAAGTACAGCTTACTGAAAATGTATGCAAAATAAATACTTTGTAATTGATGTGGCATTTTTTTCTTGATGATTTTTTCGAAGGTTATTGAAGTGTAACTGTTCATAGCAGTTAGTGGTTTTTAAAAATCTAGACAAAAAGGTTTTTTTCTGAATGTTATATAATACAAATACACGATGACTTCACCAGTTACACTTTGTTTTAATTATCCTTATTGCTCACATGCAGAACAGTTGTAAACTTCCAACATTTAAAAAAAAAAATCCAACAAAGAAAACTTCCTATCTCTGCATTGGTTGTGTGTTGTTAAGATTTCCAACTAAAGTTATCTAAGATGAATATCTTGTTTGGTGTTACTTTGAATTTGCGCCCAGTTAAAAGCAGTAGTTAATGACACCTTATCTCACAGCTTTCCTGAATATTTTAATAGATTTGAGGTTGAACTGCTGCATCTTAGCAGTGTTGAATCCTAACTGTTAGTGACTTAAATCAGTTATTGTGTGTATGAGGTGGGAACATCTATCCCTAATTAATGGATAGTGTTTTGCAATCTTTTGGATTTTTATCTTTCTCCAGACGTTATGTTTGGGAGTTGTTACGCTTGTTTCTACATAAAGGCAAAGCATGCTTGTTAAAAATGAATTATTGGTGGGCACTGAATACATGGACAAGAGAACAGCTGTTTCCCCACATACAAACAAGTTCTCCGTAGACCCTTAATATCTAAGTTTTCTGTGCTTTTATAGGTACTGCAATAAGAAAACCGTACTTCCAATGTTTACTTAAGTTCACAGACTTTATTGCCGGCACTCCTGTTACAATGCATAGCTTTCACAACTCAGTTGAACTACTTGGAACATTGTGGGGTTGTTTGGATCGTATGTGGAATTTGACAAGTAGAGGGAAGTCGGTGTAATTGGATAGTGAAGTTCGCAACTGTGCTCGTGAGCAACTGTCCGCTGCTGGTTTTCTGCATTTCTGCATGGGCGATCAAGTGATGGGCTTTCAGTCCCACAGCAGTGCAAATGGGGGGATTGAGGGGGTTTTCTTACTTAATGTGCTACAGGTGAATATATGCACATCACTAGTATTTTTCAGAATAGTTCATATTGCTGTTGTCAAACAGCAGATGATTTGTTTTGATGCAGGAACTCAGAAATATGCATCTATTTGTGTTTCTAAAAATGGTGTTTACAACTGGTGCTATTAAGAGTAAAGAATTTTCATTGTGCTATTTAAGATTCAGGAATCTGTTCTTTCAGAGAATGCTTAGCTGTGCTGTGAGACTTTTGCTAAGGCACTTTTTAAAAATGCAAGCTTATAAAACTTACATTTAGGGTTTATAAGCAGTAGAGGAAAAAAAGCCCCTATTTTATTAAGCTTTTCCAGCTTTACTTCCTGTTCTGTTAGAACCTCCTTGGGATTGTGGTTTTTAGATGTAAATGTCTACATGAGAATCTTAATTTATTTAAACCTACAACAACTCTTTGAAAACTTATATTACAGGACTGTCTGCGTTTGTTTATTTGAAGTTGATACTAAATTTCACATTTATTTGCACCTTGGTAATATAGTGAGATAAATAATTAACAGTACAATTCTTCATGTATAAAGGATTTCATGTAATGTAATGTAAGGTTCTCTCCCTTTCCCCCCCTGCCTTTTTCTTCTTTATAAGTCTACTGAGTTCTTACCCATAGGTTCTTTTGGAAACTTCTTTTAAAAAAGGAGCTGGAGGAATGAATCCAGTCTAAGCTATGTGTGATATTATTGCAATATTTGTGTTATTGATAAATTTTATTTGTCAGTAGAAGTTTTAAGAAATTAAAGACATTTCTTAGCTCAGTAGCTTTAATGCAGTAACTTCTGTCAGATATTACTTCTTATACTTTCATTCTTGTACACTTTTTAGTCTTTATACTACAATTTTTTTCAAAGAACCCTTATCTGAGGGTAAGATTGTTTTCTAGTTTGGAGGCTTCCCGTTCTGCTTATGGTAGGCCTTTATTTGAGCGTAGTAAGAATGTGGTCTTAGTTTGAGACCATATCTCAGATTTTTTCTTTTCCCGTTAGAAATGTTCCTGTGTCATTCCACAAGAAGAATTATTTTATGGTTCAAGTCCTGTATTTGTTTTGGAACACACCTTATTTTGACCTTGTTCCCAAGGATCAGTAAAATTCCTTTTCTTTGTGATTTGTTCTGTGATATCAGCTGTTCGTATCAGCGGTTCATTTCTGCTATTAGTTGCTTAATCTTCTTTATTCCCAGTTTCAGCATTTAAAAAATGGAGTCATGCATTGCTCCAAGGTGTAAATGAATAGTCATTGCCTGTAATACAAGTACACACTTAGAGTATCCTACTGCTTTTAGATGTGATGTATTTGGTACTGTAAAGGTAATGATCCTCAACCACAGCAATATTCTGTAACAGGAATATCTGTCATATTCATTGGGATTACCATGTTCATTGATTTGTGTCTGTAAATCTGCTGTTTCTACCCTTTAAATTTGATCTATAATTGGACCTCCTTAAATGGTTCAGATAAGGTAGTCTGTATTTTATCAACAGTGTCACTGTCAGCTTCTATTTTTTTCATTATACATTCAGCAGACTTGATAAAATCAGCAGGACACCTCATTTGAAACTGTTTAATCGCTGCCTTTTTCTTTCACTAAACCATTGAGGTGGTCAAGCGATATACACAAATCATTTTAAATAGAAAATATGGCTTTCTCTGTGACCCAGCTAAACAGATAGCGGTATGCAAAACAAGTTAAAATGTAATAAATGCCAAAAAATCTTCTAATTGGAGTAAAAAATTGCAGGTAACTTTATTCACTCCCCAAAAGTAGTGCTCTCTGAAATATGATTAGGGCCACAGACGGACATCTTCCTGAAGATTCACTCTTTCTGAAGAAAGCAAGTTTACACTTTTAAATAGTATCATACTGCTTTTTGTATTAATTTACGGAAAGCACATTTATAACACCTGCAGTTACGGTGCTTTGGGTAGAGATGGCTTCTGTTGCATTACTACACTTGCACTGCATCCTTTAAGAGAAGTAACGTTAAACTCATGTTTTCTTATCTGTCATTTTGTCTGTTCAGCTGTTATTGTTCAATGTAAAAATAATGGCACAAAGTAAATGCATAATAAACTGTTTTAAAGTAGATATGGGAAATACCCTGATGGCAGCAGCCAGCTACCCTGTTACCAGTGCTAGTTTACTCATCCCCGTGCGTAAAGGTGACTGTGCCAGGGCAGCTCGTTAAAGCAATCTATTCATTCTGAGTGTCTTAGTATTAAGTGACATACTCTCTAATGTGGCCAGGCACAAAAGTGGGACAGGAGAAAGGCAGGAGTAGGAATTACAAACTCTGGCGTCCAGTTAACTCTCTTTTTCTAACCTCATTTTCATATCTTGGTGTTCAAAATGGTAAGAAGAAAAAGGCTGTCAGAACAGGGTCCCTGACAAGTCTGTGTACACTAGCTATAAATTTAGGATTAAATTATGTGCTGGACTTAAAGAGGGTAAACACTTTATAGAGTGTATAGTAAGCTAAGGTAGACTTTCACTCTGGTTTGTGCTGCTGCTATTTGTTATCTTGTTCTTTAAAAAAATACTGTACTAAATACACTGGCTAAATAGCGTCCTGATTTTGTTACCATAGGTTCTGGATCATTAGCAGCTATGGCAGTATTCGAAGATAAATACAAACAGGACATGGAGGTAAGAATTTTTTTTTTTTTAAAGCTCAGTGTTTCTTCCCTCAATCTTCATGATTGTAAGAATTTTAGAGGTTTGAAGCTTTAAAAAAGTTAAACCTGCTCTAGTTTCCCTGCACTTAAAATGTACTAATGTCAGCTTACTGCAAAGCTTTAAAAGTTGATGGGTAAAATAAATTTAAAGAAATATAGCTTCTTGCAAGTTTATATGTGGAAAACTTGTGTGATTTGAATGTAGGCGAAAGCTTTAAAAACATACAACTTACTGGTTATAGTTGACTTTGGGGAATTTAACAGCCCTTGCGTAGTCACCGTTGCTGGTTTTCCCTCGGTAGTCGGTCCTTCTCTCAGTCTTGAAAAGAGAATGCATGATTGTAAAAGCAACGGAAAAATGTTCAAGTAGTGTATGAAACCAATTAAATTTCTGGTTGATTGGGTAGGTTCAGAACTAGGAACTGCACTTTTCTTTTTAGTATCTACTTAAAAGCTGATTATCAGAAGACTTACAAGGTTGTGGGTTGTTTGCATTTTGCTGATGATCTTGATAAAAACGGAAAACTGGTTGGTTGCTCGGTATAGAGAATCATTCAGAAGAGCTAAAAGCTGGAGTGTCATGATTAAGATCAGAATAAGTTACACAGTTATTTTTTCATGAATATATGCCGTACACTATTTTTGAATTATCTGTAGTATTTTCTTCCACTTAGTTACACCAAGTTCAGTGCCTGCTAAACTAAACAGTGAAAAATCCAGTTATCTGCAGACAGACTATTGATGAAAACAAAACCAAAACAATTAAAGGGCTTTCTGTGACTATATTTTGTAAAATGCCTCAGTAATGTCAAGCCCTCTTTTAAACCACATTAATCTCTTCAGACTTTCTGTGAATGCTTCTTCTCATTCCAATTGATTAATAATTTCACAGTAAAGAAAAAACTGAGTATTGAACACAAAATTGAAAGTTGAACCCATTAAAAATGACTTGTAACACTAACAGTTGCAATCATTTCAGCCTAAAATGCAGATACAACAAATCTTACAGCTGTTTACTATCACTGAATAATGTAGAAAAGGAAAAAGTTGATTTACTTCAGAAAAGATGTTCAGATGTTCCTCATTTTTATAATGCAACTGCTGTGGGTCGTTTCCTCCCCTTCAAATGTTGGTGTGACTGCAGTATGTTTTCAGGTGATGATCCCATAAGTCCACTGAGTTCCTCTCTAAAACAAATGAATTAAATTTAAAAATTGAAGTGATGTGTCATACCCTGTTACATCTCATGAAGAAATGTGATGTTTAATACCAGTTGATTTAAAAAAGAACAAAAATCAAACAACTTGTTTTGAGAAGTTTTCCAGTAATTAAACTGCTTAAGAGTTAGTAATAGTCTTCCAATTATTCCTGGAACTGGCTCCTTTTCTGTCAGTATATATGAAATAGTTGTAGGTGTGCAAAATGATGAAAACACAGCAAGATCAGGACTCCTGTGTTGCTGCAGTGTTTTGGGCAATACCTGAAGACGCTGGACTTCTGGCCTCTAGTATATTTATAAACGCTATCAGAAGTATTGGAATATTTTTAACGGGCACTTAGGTTTCTTCTGCAGGTGGCGTTACACTAGATGAGTGGTAGAAAGAACCAGGAGATAGAGGTAGACTCTCTGCTTTTTCTTCTCCCCTCATGCTGCTGTAAGAACGACAGTCTCTTTTTCCGGCCTCTTGTGTGACCATGCACTGGGCATGTGTGCTATTCATACTGAAAACATGGACTGCAAATCCTTGGAATCAACAGCCACAACATAATAGTCCGCTTTCAAAGACACAATGTCAAAGAGCTGTGCTGTGAAACTAAAAATTTCATCTTATTCTCAGCTAGTTTTCAAGCTTGTATTTTAAGTCATTCTTTGTGTAAGAGCAACCGAAAAAGGCACCAGAAATTGGTAAATCTCCAACTTCTCCTATTTAGAAAGGTCATCCTAATTAAATTGTCTTCATACACAACCATAAATGGCAGCAGATATTCACTGTTATAACAAGCATGTAAAAATGCAGCCTACCGATTTGTTGAAATAGATATTTAGATCCTTGAGACTTGCATGCACCTTAACCTTCCTTTGTTTTTACTAGATATTCTGCTACCTATTAACAATTTAGTAATCGTATTAACTAAACCAGCAAAGTTATAGGCGATACAGCTCAACTGTACTCTTAAACACTTCTTCACATACTGTTATGGCTTCCAGCTTAAAATATTTACCTTTTGAGTCAGATGTGGGGCTTTTTTCCCCGTAAAGTAACAAAATAACAAATTACATTTCTAGTGAAATTAAAACAAATCTGAAGTACACTATGTATATTTAACATAAAATACGGTCTGAAATGGCAATGATGATAAACTTAAAATTCCTGGAGATTAATTTAATAAAATGGTAGAGGATTACTATTTTTTTGTCGGGATCAGTACTGCTTTCCTTTGCGCTAATTGTCAGAATATCTTGCTAGGGCTACTGGAGGGTAGTGGTGTGCTTCAAGACCATCACATCACAGAAAAATGATTCAAAGGCAAACTGTCCTGCACCCTCTGGTATCGACTTGCAAATTAGCATCTGGAATGTAATTAAACAAGCTTAATGAAAGTAGCAGCTGACTACTACTGGAAAAGACAATCAGCTTTTTTGCCTCTGATATATATTCTGTACTATTGAAGCTGATCACCAAACGCGTCGTGTGAGCACAGTTAAAAAAATTAGCATTTATTTGAAGAATAGGAACTGTTTTTCATTCTGTTATGCTTTTGGCATGCACTGGTGTCCCATGAGAGCCATGCCACAGCAGATAGTGCACAATATTTATAAATCCATGACAGGCAATAATAGCAACTTGAAAAATTCTTTTGCTAGAATTTCAAGTTGAGAGCTGCCAAAAGCTGAGAGGATCAAATCTGCAGTGGCAGCTGCTGTGCCCTACAGTTAGAATCGTAGACTTTGAAGATGCTCAACTTAAAAAAAAAAAAAAAGACTGCAGGCTTAGCCAATTTTTGCAGGTTTCTAGAGCCCTGGCTCTCTGCCTTTTGAAGATGAGTTGCTGAAGCTTCTACCACTGCCTGAGGCATGCTAACACCAGCAGGATGTGTTTTTTTCCATAGACTTAGTGTGTCTTCAGATTTAAGTAGCACATGCTTTATCAATGCCAACTGTGATGGTCCTTTCCCTGGTTGCAATGCTGGGAGATGATCTTTACCCAACATCCTTCAGAGAAACCGCGAAGATAGATGGTGACGCACACAAGTGCCACTTCTGCAGTCTGATTTATGGAGGCATGTTTCATTATGAAGCAAGTGCTGGCCTCTAGAGGAACCATTATAGATTGCTGAAGATGTGAACACTTTCAGCCCTGAAGGCCTGTAGATGCTTCAAAAATGTAATGCCAAGCACCTAACTACTGTGGAACAATACTAATCTGTCATGTGGGCAGCTATAGATCTACTTTAAAAAACATAAGTGGAAGAACAGCACATCTAATAGAGTGTTTTGAGCTTAGATCTTTCATTGCCGCCAATTTTTCTTTCAATAGAGTTTCAATAGAGTAGCCACATGGTTTTTTAAACCTTACAGTCGGATTTTGCAAATGTATACATGCCTTCTGGTGTTAAACAATAGTAAACAAATACTCTGAGTCAGTGGATATGGAAACCATCATGATCTGGGGAAAAAAGTGTCTACAGTATTAAATGCTGGAATTCTGAGTACATCTATACTGTGGTGGTTGAATTCCTAGGGTGATTAGGGGGGTATTATATATTTTACTCTGCTATTTGACTTCTGTTGTTTGAAAAGTAGAAGCTTTTTGTCTGTAGAAGAATTACTTGATGTACAGCGAGGCTATGTTGTAGCCTTCTGACAAGAGCTTCATGTTTAAGCAAGGGAACGGGCTGCTTGTGACTTCATTTCTTTTCTGTATTTCATCAAAACAGCCAGGTTTAATAAAAAGAGGATCCAGAAGAAAGAGAATCAGTAGAAGCCACAGAAAGCAGAACTATTGCAGGGAAAAGGAAGTAAATCTCTGTGTAATGAGTTCAGGGGCACAGAATAGCTGGAAAAAAAAATGGAAGGAGGTAGTCTGGCAGATATTTAATAATTATTGCTAAAATAGATCACCCCAAAAATGTGAACTTATAGTTACAGTCATTTATTACACATTTTTTTTTAAGCGTGGCAGGAAATCAAGTGGTACTGAATGAAAACAAAAATACTGGAGGAGTAAGAGCACATTAAAAACAAAAGGGGGGGGCTGTTCTGACTGTGCTCCACTTGCAGCGGGGGCACTTGCGCTCCTGCAGCCGCCGTGCCGTCCAAAGCACTGTGTCTTGCTCTCCTGCCAGAGGCTTGCACTCCTCCATCCATTGGCCAGGTTTGCTTTTGTGGTCATTCTGCAGTGATCGCTTTTGCTAACTTGTTTGGTTTTGACAAAGACGGGTTAGGGAGCAGTTCAGCTGGCAGATTTGGGTAGTCCTCTCTAAAAGGAGAAATAAGGAGCAGACAGGAGGAGTTGGAGGTAGTAACCTTTTCCAGTTAGTAGTTGCAGTTGTCGGGGTAGGTGCGTTCACAAAGAAATTGTAGCAAGGCAGAGGACTGGAAGTTGCAAAATGTGTAGACTCAGGCTCTTCTGGTCCCCAGTTTTGTTTCTGGCTTTGCCACTGATTTTTGAGGTACTTGTGAGCAGCACCATGTCCCTGCAGTGAAGAAGCTGAAGCACAAACCTCCAGATGCTCGATGTGCGCTGACTGTCTTTGCTGTGTTGAAGCGGAAAGTAAGCTAAATGCAACTTTTGCTGCGTACCTCTTCTTTCAGTAAAGAATACATCAGGTATAGTACAAAAATATTACAAAAACTTGTCACTTTCTTTCATTTTCAAACAGCTGACATACAGATCACTCGAATGTTTCTGTGCTCATATTTCCTACTGTCCCTCAATATGGTGGTATTATTTTTGTTTATTAACTACTGACAATAATACTGAGCTATTTTTGGAAACTGTCAAAACTCTCTAATCTTCAACAATAGTTGTCTCATCAGTCTTATTTAGCCTGCATCTGTGTGATTCGAGGCTCAAGAGCAATGACAAGCTGCATATGAATTCTGTATTCATTAGTGATGGTGATCAAAATGCCTGTGTCCCCGCCATAGGGCTCAGGTGTGGGAGGCTGCAGGCTAATCCCGCCAGCTGACACTTGGAGGTTTAATGACTTGGTAGGAAGGTGACCACTTGCTGGGAGGTTTGGCGGCTGCACTCAGGCAGCAGACAATAGAGATCAAGCCAGACTATCAGAGTTAAGCTGGAGAGCCTGCCTGAGATACTTGAACCCCTGTTGGTGTCAAACAGATTAAGTAAATGGGGGGGGGGGGGGGNCCGTGAACAAAAATAAGTACTTAGTATTTATGTGCTCTGTGTATCTGTTTATTTCATTACCTGGTGACAATAACTGAGACTGTTAGGGGCATATCTTCACTGCCTTTTCTGACAGAGCTCGTGGTGATACAGACTTCATGCTTTCCTTACATACCTGTATTGCTGTCTCCTTCAGAGACACGAATTTCCATGGGTAAATATCAGGTTTTAGTGCAGACAGTCATCCAGAAAATAAAGGCTTATCATGCTGTTTCTTATTTTTAGATTAGATTAAAATTTTTCTGTGGTAACCTGGTTTCTGCTTGACACATTGGCTGGTGAGTACTGGTCCCATCTTTCACAGAATTGTGCCTTGGATTGATTTCCTTTGCGGCACTGATGTTAAACAGGAAATATGAGGCTGATCTAAAATGTGCTAGGTAGGTGTGCTCTGGAAGGGCTAGGATTCCTGGAGAAGTGTTTTGAGGTGTGCTTTCTGAATATATCAAAGCACAATTTCTGTGCAGAGATCAGGTGGGAAGCTGCCGACAACATCAGTCTGAGTTACCCGTGATACCCAGTAGCACCTTCTTCTAGTTTTCTGTTTACAGACTACACTGAGGGAAATCAGTTTTACCTTAGTTTAAATTGGGCCTTGCTGCATGACAAAGAGCAACAATTTTTTCACCTTTCTGAAAGTAACACTTAAACTTTGTACATAATAATGTAGACAAGCTGGTCGGAAGCAGGGCTCCGTGTTAAGAGATCATTTCACTGCACAGGGTAGGTGCAGGACAGGTAATTATTTTTGATGCATTTCTCAGGAGCAGGTGTTCCAGTTTAAATTGTTTCAGTTTGTATATCTCCCATAACTGCAGAACACAGGCAAAACATACTGGGAAATATTTCGCATGGCACGAAGCCCTGTGCTGCTCCTGCAGCAAGGACTGTGGAGGCCGAGTGCGATTCCCATCAGAGCAGGGAGAGGGAATGGGAAGGAGCGGAGGGTGGGAGCCAGCCTGGGCTGGTGGGGAGGCTCCCTCCCAGCCAATAACCTTTATGGAGCGTTTTGGTGTATTAGGAAGGAAAAATTACCAGACGGCCCAAGAACTTCTTTTTCCAAATAAAATGTTGACCTTCATTCCCTTCCATCCTTTTTTCAGAGGTAAAGTAACAGTCATATGAACAGGGGCTTGCTTCATATGAAGACAGACATGTTAGTGCCGGATATTCATTTTTTAATACACAGTAATAATACATGGTAATTTTAATTGCCATCTTCTGCATGGTTTCCATATGTGGCTACTTGCTGGTAGCTAAGGTTCAGTTTGTTACTGCACGGTAACGCAGCTGTACAGAAAACTGAGGATATCGCACTGTCAGAGTAGGACGTGCAGCCTGGCAGAATTTACAGCTCTCTTACTGTTGAGTGAGTTCTTTTTATTTTGAGAATCAGTTCCTAGTAAAACATGAACTTCATCCAGACATAAGTAGTGACGGATTAAATGACTTTTCGTATTCATTCTTAGTTCAGAGTATGGGAATAGCATTAAAAGAAATCCTGTAGTTGTGAGAGGAGCTTGTAATTTAATTCTGTACCATTGGAAATATGTATTGTACTAATCCTCATGTAAGGAATGACATATAGGAACTAATGTTATTGAATAGTAGTTCAGAATCATATAAGTTTTTTGCCTTGGCAGGTAATTTGGCATAAATTGTTAATGTAAATCCAGGTTAGTGGGGAAGACGTTATTTTACTAAAAAAGATAAACTGCTGATTAATTCAGTATAGAACTCAATTACAAATTGAAAGTGTCTCTGCGGGACGCCAGTACCCTAAAGACAGCAGATGTTGAATTGATACTCCAGCATATTTCACACTGGTATGAAATATTAACATGGTTTATTATACTTGTGTGGTGTACAATATCAGAGAGGGGGAGGTGGTGATGAGTCTGGGCTTGCAGGCATCTACCATCCGAACACGAAAAAACTGTAGTCACTGAGAATAATAATTAGGGACTAAGGTGCATTTTATTTGAGAAGTTCTTAGTAGAAAACAGTTAGAAAAATAAGCATTTACTAACATTTTTTCACAACAAAACTGATATGAAATGCACTAAAGAATTACCTGGTCTATGATTCTATCATCTATTAATGAATGAAAGTAGGTACATCTGTGTAAAAACTCAAATTGCTGAGTTTTAACAAGACTGCTGGGTTAGTGCTGTGCTCAGATTTCTTTTTGCGTAATTTCCTGCCCGTGCCATATTTGTGCTGAAGATTCCTACTTCCTAATAAAACTGGGGTTTTTTTGTGTAAAGGAGGCAGCACGTTAACCCTGACATTCATAATGCAGGGATCTAAGCAAGTTGGGAGTTTGTCTTTTACTGCACTGCATTGGTGGTGGCACAGACGCTGCGGACTTTGCATTTGAGAAGGTGCCCAGAGATGGCCGGAGCAGTGGCCCAGTGGCGCCAGGCAATACAGGAGCGTATGTAACTGAAGCTGCCCTGGGCTCTGTTTTCCTTACTTTTCAATAGAAGTCCAGCTTTGAAAGCTTGCAGAGAAGTTAGAATTTAGACAAACGTATTTAAAGTTACCGTTCCAAACACAAGGCGTGTTTCACAGTGTTTGAACAGGATGTATTCTGCAGAGAAAATTCTAATCGGATTTAATAGTCTTTGAGTCCTCAACACTGTTTGTTGTGCAAATATTGAGTCATTCACTTGCCTTCCTGCAAGTGAATGAAAGTAATGTTTCAGAACTTGGAGCATTTCAGTTTCGTGTTAAATAAGGCTGTGGAAACAGAACTGGAAAATACCATGATACACGTTACCTTGATTTAAAATAACTTAGCTGTTTAACACACAAAGTAATAGAGTTGTTATTTCACTTCCCCCCCCTCACTTTTGCTTTAGAAACTACTAAATTTCTGTTTATCTTAGTCTTTAACAGCTGTTCAGTAAAACTAAATAAAAGTTGTATATAATATTTGAAGACGTTTTCCTCTAGGTTTAAGTTTTTTCTTCAGAGCATACATGATTCCAAAATAGCATATGCTTGAAATTCAGCAGAGTGGAGACGATGCCATCTCTACACCTATACAGGGCACAGTTTTAGTCTTTAGATATCTTAATTTCTCCATCGTGTGCTGGGAATATTCCGATAACTTCTGCCCATCCTTCTTTCTGCACAAACTGGTGGTTGTTCCCAGGACCCATCTTTGTGTTTTACTGCTCCATGTCTCCCAGACACTGCTGATCTTCCAGACTGGGATTTTCATAACCTCTTTGCCTTTGGTGTGACCGTCGCTTTAATTCTTTCTACTTGCACCTTCTATCTTGTAAATATTTCTTTGAGCTGCGGTCATCTGGCATATCATTTTAATTGTGTTTTCTGTGATTTGGAATCCTGATCCTACATATTTGCCACATATATCTGTTTTAATAGGCTGTTTTGCATTGTTTGGACTGTTAAATCTCAACATTCTGCCTCTAACTTCTTTTGTGACTTTTTAGAGCACAAACAAAAGATAGTGGAGGAGGAAGGGTGAGGGGGAGAGCTATAGAAAGACTGGCTACTTTTATATTTCATTCACCTGATGAAAGAAAAAGAAACTTATTTTGATTGTAGCATAGGTCTATTAAAAAAAAAATAAATTATGAAACAAGGTATGTCATTCATCTGCTTAAGAGGTACTCCTTGAAATGCATACATTTTTTTGGTTAAACCTGAGTGGTTTAAATTACATGTGCCAGCCCCTTTCCAGCTTCAAAAGGGAGCCAAACCAAATTCATTCTCACTAATGGAGTCTTTCAACCTCCCCTTACAAGAAAAACAAAGTACTTTGCTTCTCAGTTTTGTTCTCTCTTTGGACTTATCAGCGTTGCTTCCAGTTACGTATTGATCTCTACCACAGCTGCTCCCAACAGGCAGACTTACACATCCTCTCACATGCTGCAGTCTGCTGATTACTCTTCCAAAGTCTAATTATGCTTCTGTAGGTGCTTATGTCCTTCAAGAGGTATCACTTTCCTAGCCCCAAATTCCCAACACTCCTTTATAGATTTATTTTTTTATTATCATTGTCCTTCCTGAAGCTTCTGATTTTTTTTTCCTCCCCTTCTCTTCCTATGTGAGTCTTGTGGATTCTCACTTTAAGTGGGATCAACTTTTACATTATATAATTTGAATAAATTTCATTCTGCTGTAAAAGACAGGTGTGATAAGCATTTGAATTTTTTTATAGTTACAAAAATTGTTACTATCATATTCATTCTATACTAACATTCATTGTGCACTATGCTTCAAATTCTTGCTAAGACTTACTGTTGAATACTGCAGTGCATATCGCATCTCTGACAGCATACTGGTGACCTGCAGAAGGTATTAATTTCACTTTGGTAAGAATTTTTAAAAATGTAAATACTTTCTACAGTTTTTAAATCTGGAAAGGGCATTTCCTGTTTAACTTGCTTGTGAAGTTACAAAATGTTAAAGAAATAATAGTCACAAAGCCATTCCAGCTGCTGCCGTTACAGCTGGAGGCATAATGATAAACTTGTTTTAAAGCTATTAGTAAAGATAGTCTAGATATGATGTAGAAATGTCCACATCATCTGTAGGAAATCTCTTTTCTCTTTGTCCTTCAGTAGCATTTGAAATCTGGAAATTGCTTAAGTGAGAAGAGAAACTTGATTCAAGTCATATACAAGAGTAATGTGTAAAAGTTCCTTATTGGTGCTGTTTGGGACTTGCACCGCAGCAGCTGCAGAGAGGTAATCTATCAGTTCCTGAGCGTCCACAAAATGCAACTCTCCAGATAACAGGTTTAAAGTAAAGATTTAATACAGGCTCTATCTACTATGATGTTGCAGTGACAGTTTAAAACTCATTCTCTAAATCTCAGCAGACTTTATAGCTAGCAGTGGGCCCATATAAAGCTTAATGGCATTACAACACATAAATCATCTTTTAAAGATGCTACCAGTAGCGCCAATATTAAATGCAGACAATTGTCTGTGTTATAAATAATTTATCAAACACCATTTCAGATTAGCCTTCCATGCTGAGTTATTTATTTTAGCCTTTACTGTACTATTCCTAAGACACATTTTGAAAGATCCATTACTGGTCACTTTAATGAACTTGGGGGTCTGTTTTCCCCCCCCTCAAGCACCAGGGTACATCTGTGGTGACCATTACATGGCTGAGCTGGACCTCTTTGCGCCTTTTACAAGTGCTGCCCATTTGTCATGTAGTGGTAAATGGAGTTGCACATTGGAGTCCTGGGACACATTGTGCGATGCGGTGATGGAGACAAACAGATAGCTCTATAAAGTGCTGCTTGTCATGACTGCCTTGTGTTACAGTACATCACTCCGGCTGTAATCTCATTTAAGAAGCAGCGTGGACCCCAGAGAATGATATTCCCAGTTAGCTTGGTCTTTGCAACCATAAAGTAGGAAGTGCTCCTCTTATATACTCTGAACTTTTAGGGTTTTTTAAGATTAATTATTACAGTGACTCATTCATGCCCCGTACTTAAAACTGTGTCAGCACTTTCCGTGCCAGCCCCCTATTTTCTGAGTGTAAAATAGCAGTGCTTGCCAGAGCTTGGTGTGCAGGATCTCTGTCCAGGAACACTGGGGGGGTTTTTTCTTGCGGCTATTCCGGTTATCTTTCTAAATTATGAAAAGGGGAGGAGGAGTAAACACAGCACTGAAGCAGGGTTTTCTGAAATTAAAATTAATCCAGGTTCATGAACCAGGCTGCAGTCTATCGGTGGAATGAGCTGAGTTTTAAACTTCTCAGTGCAGTTACAGCTGAGCTTGGCTGATGTACTGGGTATTTTTAGAACTATTTTGATAATCGTAAGTTGATAAGAGTGGAGTGCTTTTTAAAAAGTAAAAAAATAAAATTGAACTTTCAATTACAGGAGTGAGATGACTCTGCAAGCTTTACATTGTTGTCTAAAAAATATTAAATTAAAAGGGAGAGTGGAACAAACCCCCACTAACCTGCGTTAGTGTTCCTAAGCTGTAGTGGTTTTCTTATACTAACAGCTCACATAATAGCTTAAAATTACTCTGGTTTTACTGCTATTTAATTTTTAAAACATATCTACACATACTTTTTTTTATTTTAGTATGTGTACTTTCACTATAGTACGAAAATACTGTTAGCGTGCAATCCATCAGTGACAGTAGGCTTCTATCAGTTGGATGAGGAAATACTTGCTTATTGGAGTTCTGCTACCAAACGCGCTGAAGGAATGGCTCTTTTGTTCCAGTCACCTGGGTAAAAAGTGTAATTCAATGTTTTGCATTCTATTTCTTTTTTTAAATAGTAATGCTGGGAGTGAAATAAGAATTTATGCAACTTCTATACTTTACCGAAAAAAATGCCCCCCTCCTGGTCAATACCTTAATTAAGCTGTTAGAACAGGAATACCGTTATTAACAAGTTCTTTTACGGAGGGCGGCAGGAGAATGCAGAGTATGCGCTGGGAGCAGACATGGTTGTAGCTGAGCTAATTTTGGGCTCCTCTTCAGCTGCACTTGTACATTGGGGCTCGTGCAGCTGCTCGCGCTCGGACGCGGTAGGAGCTGCCGGGACTCTTGGCATCGTTACTTCGCGTGGCGGGATACTGGCAGGGACACCGAGGGCTTTAAAGTGAAGCAACTTTTAAAAAGCCAAATTTATCAAAATCAGCATTGAATAGCTGCTCTTTTGTTCGTGATGTCTAATGGCAGGAGATTATTCAAACGTGTGAAGTACCAGCAGAGCAGTGAGGAGGGGTTGTGGGGAAGTGAGCGCTGGGTTATGGCGGAGTTGGGCCAGCTCAGCAGCACCTGCTGTGAATGACTCGAGGATAAAACTGAGTCCAAACTTCTGTGTGCAGAGATGTCCTTCGGTCTTTGTCTTTCCTTGCTGGAACAGGCATGCTCTAGTCATAGTTTTCGAGTAAGTTCCTTTGTCAAGCCCCAGCCGATCTCCTGTGGTAAGGACAGGCGCGTGCAGGTACTGCGAACACGTCTGTACCTGGGTGTTACAAGATTTAAAGTGATACATCAAGAAAGTTGTTTTGCCACACTTCTTCATGCTCGCCATCTTCAGTTACGGTGCAAAACTAAGGATTTACTGGCCGGGTCGCATTATTTCTAATAGCACTGATGTGCTCTGCAGAGGGAGCCAGCGCTGCTCCGGTGCCTTGGCGAGGGGAGGGGGGGATGGGGCGGACCAAATCTTGCATTTCTGACGCCTTCGCATCAGTCCCATTCGTGGGTTTTGTTGGGGGGAGTGAAGATGATTACAGATCTGCTGTAATATTTTAATGGAGAGTTTGATGAATAGGAAACGGTTCCTTGTAAAAGCCTCGTCTGAATGTTATGTGTCTTTGCGTCAGGCAGACGCTGCTGTGCCAGGCTGTTCAGCTTCCCAACGGTACACTGCTGAGTTAACGCCCCGTGCCTACAGCAGCAGCTGTGCACTGGCCCTTTTAAAAGAAAGTAGCTATTCAAAACCTGCAAGAAAGCAAACATTCGAACTTTTGCAGGAGAATGCATGGTTTCAGAAGCAACAAAAATAGCAAGGTGTATTTCCTGTTCTAGTTTTCTATTCTAGTTTTGCTGCAAATAGGATTCTACTAGTTGTCCAAAGTAATTTAGAAATATACGTTTTTGAAATACACAAATACGGTATGAATGAACTGTATTAAATATTTTGCTTTAGCTACCTATGGGATTTCTGCAGCGTACAGCAGAAAAGAAACTGTAGCAAATTTTCCATTTTTTCATTTAAATGGTAATAACTACAAATAGCAGTATTTTGACAATGGTACCCAGTTTGACCAGGCCTTTCAGCAGGTTTCTTTAAATATTCTGCACTTGTGTTCGGGACTCCAATTAAAAATGTAGCCAGCCCCAGTTCAGCACAGAGCACGCTGCTTTGCAAGGCAGTTGCTGCCAAATAAATTTTGCAAACCCAGCTATGTTACAAAATGATAGAAATCATTTTGGTACTACAGAGGATGATTAAATAGTCCCTACCCAGGGAAGTCTTGTAACTAAACTAGTGTGAATCTTTAATTTGTATGCAACTGTTACACAGAGGGCACTACAGGGAGCTTGTCATGCACATGTGCACAACAGCCTGGAAGACAAAAACTGTAAATTTTCTCCATTCATTAAGACAGAAATCGTGTTTCCCTGACTGTCTGCACCAAGTCTGCTCTGTCCTGAGGGGTGAGGGATTGTGCCCAGGGTAAAAGGCTGTTCCTGCCCCTGCTCCCGCTGTTGAGCAGACTGTGGGTAATGCTCCGCGGTGCTGCGGTGATTAAAGAGGCGCTGGGAGCTCATTTATTGTTCTCAGAGCTCACAGCTTCCACTGTCACATGGACAAACATTTCTGTGAAATGCCAACACTTGTGCAATGACAGCTTTTTTAACTTTTCCAGGAAGAGGAAGCCAAACAGCTTGTGAGAGATGCCATCGCAGCTGGCATATACAATGATCTGGGCTCCGGCAGTAACATAGATATCTGTGTTATAAGCAAGAACAAGTTGGATTTTCTCCGTCCATATGATGTGGCCAACAGGAAGGGGGAGAGGTCAGTATTTCTGAAGCTGTATGCTATCCGTGCTCTTCCCAGCAATTCCCATTTTCTGTAATACTAGATTTTGGCAGAGTAATCGCTAGATCTGTATATCGAATTTCAGCTAAACAAGAAAACAAAATCAGTGACACTGCCTGCAGTTGAATAGCGGCTGCTCGTGGCACAGATGTGGGAAGGAACCAAATTAATTTCTCACCAGCCCCGACTTTACCACACCAGGAGACTGGTCTTGAGTTTCAGGCAGTTTGAGGAAGTAACGAAGTTTTGCATTTGTGAGTGGGCAGATACTTGGGTTTCTTTTGCTCTCAGGTGGCAGCACGGCCTTGTCCTGCTTGTTCTTGCCGAGATCTGTGTGGGGTGGCACCGCTGTACCCTCTGCAGTGCTGCTCAGGCTCTGCCGCGTGGGGCAGCACCCCAGTCAGCAGTCACTGTGTGTGACCCCACTGCAGGACACAGCCAAAAACCAAGAGAAAACTGCACAACTCTGGCCCGTGATTATGAGATTTGTGTTTTATCCTATTTCTACAGGCCCTCTCTAGCCAGTGGCTGGAAAACATGCCTTGCACAAGACTTCTAAGAAAACACAGACATTGTTTTGATCACTACAGTTTCCTCAAAATTGTCCAGAAATACACTGTACTGTGTTGAAAGGACAGTTTACAGTTAATAGCTGAATACAGTAGTGACAAGATTTTTTAATGTTTTAGTTGGACTAAACTTGGGTCCTATTTCCTGTATAAATAAACTAAAAAATGCTTGTAAGCATTTGTGCTTTCCTAATCAAACAGTCCTCTCGGCCACTTCCACTATGTAGAAACTTGTGCTTTTTTTCTTTCTCGGTCTCATCTGGCCACACCAGACAGATTTCAGTACAGGACACACATTCCCCCCCAAACCCCCCCATTTTACCATTCTCAGTGTTCACTTCCTTGAAGCACAGGGCAGGGTTGCACGGCCTGTGAAACCATACTCTAAATCCTTCACAAAGGGGATGTTATTCTGTCACAAACATTCAAGTATGGAACTTCACGGTTACATTTAAGTGTGTATGATGTGGTCTTGTCACACTGACAATGTTCAGGATACAGAGGTGATGAAATCTAAAGGGAGCAAAATCTGTGCGTTAGAGGAGCTGGCACATCTTGCTTCTAAACACTCAGGTATGTTGCTCGGTGAACTACATCATTGCCTAATCCAGGAAATTACAGCCCAAGGCAGCTCAAGGATTTCGCAATATGTACTTTTATGTTATGTGTAACAAGTTGTACAGCTTTTCCATCTGCTGCCAAAATAGTGGAGTTTAAAGAAATTGCTTTTATCCTTCTTTCTGAGGCAGCCACTATGGCCAAAGCCACAAAGAATTGCACTGCTCCAGTTAAAGGGCTTCTGGATTTCTTACTGTGCAGCTCCCTAAGACAGCACTTCACTCTGCGCAGGAACGGCTAGAGCTGGTCAGCTAGGAGAGAGCTGTTATTACACACTTTAAGTGAGATTTTGGATTCTACTGCGTAAATGGGTGATAGTGCCTTCGGCCAGCCGCAGTTAAGATTTCAGAAGCACGGCTTCATTACAGGCAGTCTTTGTGTTAAACGTTAGCTAATTTTAGCACAGAAACCCAAAGCAAATACACTGGTAAAATTATTCTAGAGTTGCAAAAAATAAATAAATTGCTTGTTGTCTGGGTGAGGGTACACAGCAAGAATGTCCTACGCTGTAATGAGATCCCATTTATTTCTCTTTCCAGTTACTTGGTAATTTATTTGTTTTTAAAGATGGTATGTTTCCTAAAAAAATGCTTGTTGATCTGAAGTTTGGAGTTTGCAGTTAGCACAGTTCCTTTACTTTGAACTTCTATAGGAAACTTCCAGAGAAAGCTAGTTACTTCTAAAATTTTAAAGGAGAATTTTCATATGTAGTGTTCTGGTCCCACTTAATTGCCACCTCTTTCTTTAACAGGTATGGGAGATACAAGTGTGAAAAAGGAACTACTGCTGTTCTCACAGAAAACGTAGCACTCCTGGAAATCGAGGTGGTGGATGAAACTGTACAAACCATGGACACGTCCTGAACCCTATGCACAGCCCTTCTGTGGTGCTGCAGCCAGCACTAGTTTGTTTAGGAGCCTCCACGCCAAGAGAAACACGCAGCTGATCCCCAATAAAGAGGGTTCTGACCATTCTTCTAATTAGTGGTTTTTTGTGGTGCTGATTTCTTCTGCCACTTTTCCCTTCTTGCACTGTTGAACACGAGGCTCGCACAGAACATAACTGCGGCATCTTCCCCGCTGGGGTTGGTGCTGGGCTCTGGAAGCAAGCGGGGCTTTACCCTGCCAGAGCTGTGCTGCCAGGGGAAAGAGCCAGGCGCCCCCAGCAGGGTCCGC
This sequence comes from Stercorarius parasiticus, assembly GCA_013396915.1. NCBI lineage: Eukaryota > Metazoa > Chordata > Aves > Charadriiformes > Stercorariidae > Stercorarius > Stercorarius parasiticus. The sequence goes on from VWZL01001161.1 coordinate 128,168, forward strand.
ACATCGCACTCACCCTGACCTGCAGCAGCTGCCTTCTACAGGGGTTAGTGCAGGGAAATAATACTGTTATCAGGACATGCTAATATTTATTCTTCCCTGGTTTTTGTAGGTAGAGACCGGATAGAGAGTTGATCCAACCTCCACACTGATACACACCTTTTCATTTTTAAATTACATGACCGAAGACAGTGTAATTCAAAGTCTTGTTACTTGCCTGAACTTTTCTACAAGCTTCCACTTGAACCTTTTTTGTCCTAATAATCCTCAGCTTGTACCACGTGAGATAAACTGTTTCAAACCACATAATCAGTAGTAAAAAGAAAAACCAAGAAAAGGGAGGTGAGAATCCACCTGCAGAATTATTTTCTCATTTAGTCAAAGGGGAGGTGTATCATCTCCAGGCAGCTGCAGAATGGTAACTGACAGCAGACCCCAGTCTTGGCATCCTGCAACAAACATTCACAAAACCAGCTTTAGACATGCCACGATTTGGAGGGTAAAGACACTGATGCACAGTTTTCCATTGGGACAACTGATGCAGTTCACACAGTCCATTCATCCGTTTTCTGATAGCTGTAAGAAACAGTTTCACACATATTTAGGCCTCTTTTTCAGTGGTTTGGTGGTTTTTTTTACATTTTCCTTAATACAGGCCTTCTTATTTTTTTTTTTAAACAAAGGTGTTTATTTTGTAAATAATTTTTTTTATTTATCTAAAAATGCACAATTGCAAAAAAATTACCTTTTGAAATACATTTACTTGTAAGCACTAGTAAATTTTATGTAGCAAGAAAGTGACCAGACTCCTCCAGATCCTCCAAGTTGAGCTGAGCCTCCCTGGAAGCCGGGGCTCCTCCGTGTCACACGGGGAGGCGCAGCGCAACCCTCCCCGTGTGTAGCTGCCACCACGGCTTAAAGGAAACTGCAGTGCGAGGTGCCAGTCCTCAGCCTGAACCCTAAGACTTGCTAAAGAAGCTGGGTATAAATTACCCACGTTAGCGTGGGAAGGGGGAGCAATCTGGTGCCTCCGCAACGTTCTCATGCTGAGTTCAATTTCCCGACTCTCTCACGAGCGCAGCAGCCTCCACGTTCTGCTGAGAAGACTCAATAAAATGGCACCTTGCATTAAGAATACCAACATCAGTCACAGAACTTAACAACAGCTTTGCTAAACTATATAAATATTTTCAAATTTGATGGGAAGTCCTTGAAGATGGCACTGCAGTTTTCCTTTAAGTAGAGCAAATTAGGTTAAAAAAAAAAATCCACTAAAAGCATATATATGTATGTAACCCTCTAACCCTAATCTTAGTTCCAAAAAATTAAGGATTGTATGCTTTTCTTAAGAAAAAAAAACAAACAAACAAACAAAAAAACCAAAGAGGCACAGGCTGCATTTGAACTGTCAGACACAAATCTCTATTTCGGCACGAGCCACCATCGCCCCCGGAAGCGGCACCGGGGCAGTGGGGTTCAGGTAATCCCCTGCCATCGCCCCCGGCGCAACGTGCAGCCCCGGCCCTGACCAGGCACATGAAATGGAAACACTTGAACGTGAATCCACGGTTGTTCCTCAAGCAGTGAGTATTTTCCATCGACAGTAAAGAAACAAATCATTGATTCAATGAATGAATTTAGTTGGTTGAAAATTTTCATGTAGTCAAAGACGATGACTCCTTCAAATCAGGTTGAGATTTTATAAAAATTCACATTCTCTAAATTAGCTTTCACAGTTAAATAGACGGGGGCTGATCCTTATGTAGAATAAGGTACACAAAGCATTTTACTTCTTTTAAAAAAAATGTCAAGTGTTTCAAACACTGCTTTGCTTGAGTTTTACCTGTAGTACCTAATGTACTACTGAACATGTAAAAGTATCTATATCTCCACCAAAATTGAATTGGCTTAGATAAACACTGGTTTTTAAACAAGAACCTGTAATCTAAAAAGAATCACGCCAAATGGGAAAACAAGTTGAAAGAGAAATCACTTGCAGAAGCAGTGCGTGTTCTGGGGGGGTTGGCATGGTTTTCCCCAGGTACGTGCTCACCTCATCCCACTGGCTGTAGCCAAGTTGACCGATAAATGCATCAGCAAAATACGCACTCTACGTTTTCGATTAAAAAAAAGAAATCTTGAAACAAATGTGTTTCCCACCCCCCAACCCTTCCCACTTCCTAAGTCTGAAGAGGAGGGAATTAATAAAAACACATAAATGGCTGCTTTAAAATATACGAAGTAAAAACTGAATTTGCTATTAACCATTTGCAGAAGAGGCAAAGTAGCAGTTATACAAATTACACAAAATCTACTGTAATTCTTACATTAGTATAAAGTGATTTCACTGAAGGAATTATTTCAATATTTCACATTACAGTTAAGATAGCAGGGGTGTGTCAAATGCTCCGCCACCCCCGTTACTATCATCTATCCTAGATTACACACGACAGTTTTAAGAAAGGACCCTTAAATGATCTACATCTGTAACATGTTATTGGCCTTAAAAAAAAAAAAAAATCACTTGCAATACCTCACAGAATCTTCACTTTTAAAGCATGACCACCTTGTAAGAGTCCTTGTCAAATAACCTGCAGAAATAATGGAGCATCTTGCTACGAGTGCTCAACCCTCTCACTTGTGTGACTGGGCACCAATCGGTTTCATCTGAGAAATCAAATTCAAGTAAGACTGCGCTGTGCCGGCTCCTCGCAGCGGCTGCGGCCGCTCAGGTGCTGGAGGTCCACACATGCATTTGTTTCGCTATTTGGTGCACGTAACCAATGTCAGGTCTTTGATCGGGATCGGGATATATGCACATGCTGACCAGCTCCCGCAGCTGAAAGAGAGGAAAAAGGCAGACAGAGGTGAACCAAACCGCTGAGTTCTTACTGGGAAAAGCTACAGGAATGTCTGTCCGACCACTGGAGCCCCAGACAGGAGCTGGGAACGCCTCGTACGCAGACGCTCCTGGGCAGACTGCAGGCACACGTCCCTCCCTCCGTCCCATGTCCCCCCCCGCCCAGGGCCAGGAAGAACCTTTTCCACCAGACCTTCCGCACTGAAAACTTAAATCTTCCGCACAACCCAGTGGATTTTACATCGCCATTTACAATGCGCTGGCAGCATGTACCTACCTAAGGGCTCCCTGCTCTCGACAGAGAAATGCAACCACCACCTCTGCTCTGTTACTCCTGACTCTGGGAGTTTCAAAGCTTTTATTTTTTTAATTAAAAAAAATAATTAAATTTCAATTAATTTTTTTATTTTTTTAATTAAATTTTTTAATTAAAAAAATATGTATTTTTTTCCTGGGGGATTTTTGATTCACTTCAGAGAACCAGAGCACAGATGACCAGTATCATCAGATGACCAGCAGCTTGTGGTCATGAGCAGGATGGAGAAGGAGGAAGGAAAAAAGATCACCCCAGCGATCTGACTGAGCTGAGGGACGGGACAGACTTGTCAGTGAAAGTGGGCTCTGAGGAAAGGGGCAAGTGGAGGGAGGGGTTTAAAGCCATGTCCTGAACAGAGCTCTCCTGTGCGGCAACCGCACTTCCCTCCCCACAGCAGCCCCCGGTAACGAGCCTGTTCAAGGATTTCAGTGTAAGACCAGCACTTGTGTATCTTAAGATGCTGGAGCACAGCTGCCAGACACCAGCATTTCCTAAAAACCTTTGTGAGGAAGAGAAACTGGTCATTGATTGTGTTTAATAAATAAAACGCAGAAGGGCTGAAGTCTCCCCACCTCCCAACCCTCTTTATTGTGCACATGAAAGATTGTAGCTTTTAATTATACAGACACTGAAAGCTGCTGGTACCCCCGAGGCACCAGGAGAAACAGCCTTGAGCCTCTGATCTTCTCACATCCTCCCAGTAGCCACAGTGCCAATTATTTTAATGGTAATTAAAAGCATGGCCATAGAGTTATCGAGCACAGGGCTGCAGCTGCATTACCGAATGCACCCAGTGAGGTTTCACCTCGGGACGGAGCAAGGTCCCGGCTTCAAGCTCTTGCTGGGCCCAACGCGCGGCCAGATGGAGGCCAAGGCAGACACGAAGCACAAGCAGCAAGGACAGGGTGCGATGCTGTTACTGCTAACAGCCTGTTGTTCTGTGCGCATGCACCGAGCGCAGTACAACCCCTGAGTCAGGCTGTCTCCGGCGTAAACCCAACTCCCCTGCCCGGCCCTCCCTGTCCTCTCCTGACTGCTGCGGGGACATTTTCTGACCCATTGGGGGGCAGGGGGTGCTGCCTTTGTAACCCTGAGACCCCAAAGATTGAACCCACACCTCAGCCCTGACCAGACAAGATCACCACAAAACGCCCACAAACAAATTAAAACGCTTCTAAAGCTCTGAGCAGAGCCTGCGTTATCAGCATGGTTTGTCTAACCAGCAGCTGTGCTCCCACATAAATACAGCGCCTGAACACGGCCCGGGAGTTCTGCCTTCTGTCAGCGACCAGGACGGCTCAGGCCTTTCACCATCAGCTCCACAGAACTGGCGGCCAGGCCTTGACAAGCACCGCCAACCACTATCTCCAATTACTAGCAAATTTGTTTCCTGATATAGAAGACTAATCCTGGCTGGAGTCCCGGCTCCTCCTCCTGCTACGAGCAGCACACCAGTTGATCACGGGAGGATTTGGACTGGTTAGCTGCAAAAGGCTACAGGGAAGAGGAACATCACTGGAAGGAAACACCATTAAAGCAGGCTTTCTTCAACAAACGCTCTGCCTTGTTCATCTAAAACAATGCTGCAACTACAACATTCATGGGATAAGCAGTCAGCCTACAGCCGATGCTTTGCTTCGAGACCGCGTTACCGAGGTCAAGTAAAGACAAGCCGAAGGCTCCAGAGCATAACCAAAGACTTGGGAAGCGTGGCAGGGCGTGATCCTCACCCCTGCCCTCGGGCAGGGGGTGTAAAGGCTTTACCACTTCCCCACATCCCTCACAAACCTGCCGCAGTGACAGCATTAGAGTGGTTGTACACTCTGCCCTTCCAATCTAAACCGGAGACATTCGCTCATTCAGGAAAATGCATACATCCATGTGGAGACAACCACCCACCCACCGGCTGTGGGAAGAACAAATTCTTTCTGGTGGAACATGCTGCTGCAGGCAGCTGCCCCCGCTGCCCATCCTGCCGGCATGGCGTATCCAGCTTGGCTGCTGGGAGCCACCAGCACACCTTCCCCTTTGGCTATCCGCTCCAAAAGCGACTGAAAATCCAATCTTTACAAGTATGTACTAAACCAGATATCGTTCATGGTGGAGTCATGTTCTAATATGCACAAAATCGAAGCTCTTTGGGGTTTCAGAGGCACCAGCTGATGCAGCACGAGGAGCTGCAGCCAGGGGCAGAGCCCTGCTCAGGCTGTGCCACACGTTCCCTTAATAGTGTATGAACACCATCTGGAGCGACTTCTCTGGGACCTGGCGCCTTTGAGCTTTAAACCATCCTTCTCACCCTGGATTGTATCACTGCACTACACGCACTCTTTAGCACTGCCAGAGGGAAGCAAACAGACAGTAATTGTAAAGACAGGAAACACATCTGTCAACTTACACTAATTCTTGCTGCCAGCAGGCATATCCTGAGATGCATGCTACAACAGCGTGGAAACGTGAATGCACAGAGCCGGGACGCGCTGCTACGGCAGCTCAGGGGGGAAAAAAAAAAAAAAAAAATTCCACTTTTCCAGAACAGCTCTCAAATAATCTTTTGCATGAGTTACTTGGTAAGTAAAAAGTTAAGTAGAATGTAAAATGTGCGGTGCAGGGTCCCTCTCAGGGTAGAGCCCAGACCGCCTGCTGCGGCCGCGTACAGTTATTGCCCCTCCATCCTGCCTCCTGCTCCTCAAAACTCTGAGGCAGAATAAAAGAAAAGCCCCAAAGGATATGGTGAACATTTAATAATTACATTAGCCATTTCCTTGCAAATAGAAGGCAACTGTAACTGAATGAGGAGGTAAGAAAAAACAGCCAGTTTGTCTAGGTAAGGGAAAAAAATAATTGAAAAAACAGCTCAAAAGGCCCTGAACAAAACCAACATGCGTCTTTGCAGCTGAAGTGAAACATCACTTGAAGCACCTCACAAGCATGCAGTGACAATATTTTTAATATACTCCAGTTCAGCTCCTGCTCTCCATCCCCCACCTTCGTACGCACAAAATCCAGACTTTAAGACCCCGTACAACTGCTGTAGAGATGCCTACTGCATTAAACTAAATAGCCTTCCTCCCTTCCCCCTTCTTCTTCTTTTCTTGCTCCCCCTTCTTACACACCGAAGATTTCATTAACAAAAATTTAAGCATCGTTTCATGGTATGTTATTTTAAGGGAAGGAAGCAAAGCAGAGGGCTTTCCCACGGTTCACTGTTTGTTTTTACCAGTGTCACAGACTTTCGGTTTCAAAATATTCCCCACATTAAGAAATCTTCTTTTCTGTCTTAATTCAGCTTGTCGATATTCAGACATCACGACGAGAGCTTCCTCAGCCAGCCCTAAAGGTACTTGGACGCCCTGGCCATCTCCTGTTGTGCTCTGGCTACGGGGCGCTACTCCTCCCGGGGTCCCTCTCCCCTGTGCAAGGAGGAATTCACTGCACCCCCCCCTCCATTCCCCTGATAAAACGCTCCCGATTTACCTTTTCAGAATAATGTTCAGCTGGAAGAGGTGGGTAGTCACATTGCTCTATTTTTTGGCAGAGAGAAAACAGGTTCATTTTATCTCCATAGAAAGGGCTCTGAAGAGCTGCCATCTGGAGAGAAAAAACAGCAAATATTTCAGAAATGCAAAGGACTTGCTAGCCCCCAGTACTGCTCATTTGCAAGAGCAAATTTTGTTCTTTGACAGTGAGCAAGTGATGATGTTGCTCTCAGACTGCCCACAGCCGAAGCTGCTCTGAGATGATGACAGTTCCGCACACCTCACAGGCACCAGCTGTGCCACAGTCTGACGCCGCACCGTCCTCGCAGGCAGGACTGAGGGAGCGGAGCTGCGGCAGCAGCGTGGAGCTGCCCCTGCCACGCAGCGCCCCGTCCCCCCGCTAAAGCCGCGGCTGTGCCCGTCGTCATGTCCACTCAGCACAGCCAGGCCCTGCTCCCGCGCTGGCCTCGGGGGCAGCCCTGCGGTGCCAGCCCCTGGCCTTGCCTCCCGCCGCCGCTAGCCCTGCCTACCACCCAGCCCTACAAAGTTGCTATATTTTTCCATCGCTGCAATTCTTTCTGCCCAAAACACTTCAGATGTGGGACACTGGCAATTGTGCAGGTACACAGAAAAAAAGTATCTATTTTTCTAAACCAAGAAATAGGATGCTGGGACTGTTGGTCAGTTAGAAAACAAGTGGCTCAGAGATGACTATGGAAGCCTCTCATAAATGTAACTACCTCTTTAAAAAGCCCTTCTGTCTTTGATAACATGTCATGGTTTCCATCTTCCCCAGTTATGACCATATTCAGAACAGCCAGTTCATTTGTTCTCTGCGACTAGTAAATTTTTAATAAGACTGCTACAAGGAATTGATTATTTTGGGACATTTGGCTACCTAGAATATGGAGAATCCTGTAAGTGTGAGCAATGTACTTCAGCCTTTAAAAAAACCAAAACAACCTCAAAACAAATATCCCCTCCTGCTGGAAATCTACTATTTAGGAAAGAGTATCCCAGGTAGATTTGGGAACAAAACTACTGAAACTTTTCCTAATCAATCTGGTCTTTTTCCTCTTTTGATTTGCTTTATGAATCCAGTATTTGCATCTCCAAAAGTGACAGATGCGTGAGATGAACAGGCTGCTCATCCAGCAAGAAGAGCGCGACAGAAGGCTCTGGGTGGGAAGAGTCCCTTCCAGGGCACGTGGAGACCCCTCACAAAGATATGTTTGTATTATACTTAAGTTTCAGGAAAGAAACTGCATCTTTTGTGTGCTGAAAACCATCAACACTGCAAGTTCTCAACCAGGAGGTCTAGAAGAAGACTGAAAATGAGCCTCAGAAAAACGGCCACTGCAACATGGGCATTTTTGTACTTCGAAACTGGGGCTGACGTCGCGTCTACAAAGGCCAGCCACGCTGCGCTCAGCGCCGTCCCTCTTGCCCTCCCGCACCAGCACCGAGCCCAGCGCACCCACCTGCGGCCACTGGCAACGCGGGGCCCATCTGCGCATTAGTCCAGGGCGTTACTCGAGTGCCGCTGGTCAGAGGCAGCCCCACAACACTTCCTTCTAATGAAGCACCACTGGATAATTGTAGGTATTACCCACTCTGTTTAGATCTTTATAAACCATTTTGCTACAAGCCGCATCAAATCGGCAACCCTCTCACACTAAGGCCAGCTGAAGTTGATGCTTCTCACTGCAGCTTTAATAGGCAGTTATCTGATGACTATTAGTCTTTTCCTCATTACCATGTGCTGTGAAAGCCATCTGAAGAACGCTGTCTTGTTGCTGACACACACAGCAAGCTCCCAGCAGAATTTTAAAAAGCCAATACTAGATCCTCCACTCCATTATCCTGCAGTTAGGAATCAAGATTGATGGATTATTAGTGTTTTGGTGACAGACAAGCAGTTTTGATTAGGGCAGGGTTTGGGAACAGTGCGTTTGCACTGGATTTCCAGTGGTAGGATTGCCTGGCACTGAGCACCCCCAGCTGCCCCGCCAGTCTCCGCAGGGGTGGGCTGCAGCCGGGGGTGTCTCACCGTAACTTCATTGCCACCAACACGCGTCCCAGTGTTCCGCAATGCAGGACACATCAAGACAAACTATCCTTGGTTTAAATCATAAACCTATCTTTTAAATAATTTAAAGTTATTACGCAAGGGGGTTGGACTAGATGATCTCCAGAGGTCCCTTCCAACCCTATGATTCTATGATTCTTCCTTGCTTATTTGCAAGACACATCGGTCACTCTGTGAAATCGGTGACAACGGCTCAGCTGCAGGGGGTCACCTTGCACAGACAGCCCTGCAGAGGTAAGAAACCCTCTGCAAGGAGTCCAAAGCCATTACGACAAGTAATAAAATATATTCTGGCCAAATCTCCAAGGTTATCTCCTTATGTACCGCCAGACTAAAATGTTTTTCAGGAAGCTTCTCCAGAGGTATTTATTAGATATCCTGAGAGGCTTATAAATGGCAACACAGAACATAGGAAGGTACCCAAATGACACTGAAGGACACAATGAACCGAGTACACGGCTCCAAAAAACATCTCAGAAAATTCCAGGCTTGTTCAGTTTTCTGTTTGTGATGCTTCATGTAACATAGCTTGAGCTATCAGCTGCGCTGGTGACATTTGCTGCAGGCTGAGGAGAGGCATTACACGTTCATCAGCTGCACAGAACAGTGGCAGGGAACGGGCACACTCCCTCCTCGCTGGTGTTTCCCCACTCCTACCAGCAGCACCGACCTGAGGATGAAGAGGCACCCAACAGGCACACGAAGGAGCTCCAAGGCCAGGCGAGAGCCCAACAGCCCCGTCCTCATGCCCTTTCAGAAGTTTTTGAAGGCAAAAGCTGAAGTTGTATCGCTGTAACTTCATTACTGTCCTACCAGTAACAGGCATACCAGTGAGGGGAAAAAAAATACAGGCTCCAATTAGAGACTCTAATCTCCAATTAGAGATTGATAGCAAACTGCTCTCAATCAGTTAAAACAAAACTGGAGAGCCCAGCGTGCAAAACTGTTCCAAGAACAACATTAACGGGCGCATTAGGGAAGGCACAGAAGGCAATCAAAGGTTAAACAAGGTCTCCGAGATTTCAATACAAACATCAATAACGCCAGGAAGGTTGAAAGGGATTTTTCAATTCCCATTAACTTTTCTCTCCAAGTCTAGTTAAGCAGTCATGTGCAGAAGAGGAGGAACGAAAAGGAAATACCGGGGGGTTTTGGGTGGTAAATGCAGGGAATTAACATGGAAAAAGATCGCACACTCATCCTGCCACAACAGTCAGGTCTGTGGGGCCGTGACCGCTGGCGCTCCAAACCTCTCCCCACCAACAGCCTGGGATGCTCCCTTGAGGCTTGCTCCTGACGGTTTGATTAGAGCAATTACTGCAGGACAGCTAGATCTCCATTTAAAATGACCACCATGCAGCATGACTGGTTAAAAAATATATATATAGGAAGCACTGTTAGTGTTTAAATTGATCGTCTTGCCAGCACAGCTGAAGTCATTGCTTGTAGCTATATTCTGGGAATTAACAACTTATTTCTATCCCCTCCAAGTTATCTTGCTGACAGATATCTACAGGAAGTGAGGGATGAAGACAGTTACTACTATATTGATAAGATTTAATAAAAATCATTGTATGATTATCAATGTCAAAGTTAAGTGGTGCTATGTGGCATCACATCCCAAACCCCTCAATGTTCCCTAAGTGGATTCCAGTGGACACGCGTGTCTCTGAAGGCAATTTGTACATTAAATCTCTCTGCAGCTTATCTACACAATCTATCTGGAGAAATATCAGAAGTGACTCATAACCAAACAAAACATCGCTTCCTTATTTTGAAGCCAAATGGAAAAACATTCTCGTTACAAGAAATTAGTGAAGATAAAATACAGTTCCTTCAATGACATATGAATTTGATTTTTAATTTTCCAAATTCTAGAAAGTTTAAAAAGTCAAGTAGTTGTTTATCTACTGAACACAGAATTGGTAACTGTCCAGTCCTCCTTGCAATTTGCAAGATCTCACAGCTCCTGCTCACAAAGTTAAGGCTTACCTACGTAGGAAGTAAATTTAAAAGCGCTTCACATGCCAAATCTTTCACATGTTACTGTAGTACTGCTACTCCTACCAGAGAATTATGTTTAGTGCGCAATTAAGTCAGGTTCTTGAAATACAAGGAGTACCAAGACTACTGTGCCATAAGGGGACCATATTGCCTGCAACAAAAACATATCTTAGCACAACGCTAAATATTTCTCTCTGCATAAATCTGGAATCCCATCTCCAGCAGAGCTCAGCCTCAGGAATGACTCAGAGCCTGACGGAGCAGCTCCATGCTGCAGCAGCAAACCAGCAGCGTGTCCAGCTTGGGCCACTTTGACTGTTACCTATAGACTTGGCAAGTCCAACACACCACAGCAGGGCCAGAGCCCCGGACTCGTCAAAGCCTTAAACTGAGAATTCCTCCTTAGGCCCAATATCTGAAGCGTACGGGGAATTGTTCAGCATAATGAGTCACTGGGAGCTCAGGCTTCCTTCGCTCTGTTCCCACAGAAGAGCCTACAAATTCCTTTTCAAACACCACCAGCAGACCCAGATACACACAGCTATACTGTATTATTTCAGTTTTCAATTCTCATTAGAAGCATTACAAGCAAAAACCATGCTTTATAAAAAAATACCAGCTTTTTAATGGTATGTTGCTGCTGCTTCAGGAATTATTAAAACTCTGAGTCCCCAGCACCAGTCTCTCAGAGAAGACAGACACCACACGGCACCGTCACACTCTGCCAACACTAAAGGGGCACCTACAGAACTGTTGGGCACAGGGCTTGGTCCCACAGCGGGTTACCTGCTGAACAAGCACTTAGTGGTATTGGCCGAGTGCTCCTCCCAGGAGTACGTAACAGTGACAAGCACCGAATTCCTGCTGGGAAGATCGATGTTATGGGAAAATTTACTTTAATACCATCTTCTCTTATAAAAGGTTTGTGTAATCAACTAGCTGAAGTACATACTTAGCTACAGTAGATTTCACATCTGATGTGCTCACACAAAATAAGCTACATTTCTGTTTATTCTCGTAATTCCATGTGGTTATGGGAAGTTGTAGTGAGAAGCAAAATGCCATCAGTTCACATAACTTATTATCCAAAGAGGATGTGAGTTCTTATTTCTAAAGATCCCAGGGACTTTTAATTCTCTGGGCTGGGAAAAAAGCTTTCTAAATGTTGACATGTGCTTTCACGTGAGTGCAAAGATGCATACATCTAAAAAAAGATTAAGATTACATTATAAATGAGTAAAAGACTATTCAATACCCCTTGATCCCTGCTAAAAATGAAATCACAAAACTCAAAGTACTGTTATAAAAATCATAGCACTTACTGTCAAAATATATGTAATAGCTTTTAAGAAAAAGTTGCACACTAAGTGTGTAGTTCACACAAAGTGTGCCTGCTTTGTGCCTGTGGTTTTGGCTAGAAGACAATATACAAATAGGAAAAATTCCAGCTAGGGTCTAATGAAGTTAGAGAAACTGTTTTCACATTACACAAAAACTCTGTTTTTCTTCATTGACAGCTCCCAAAATTAAAATATTCCAATTGCTCAGAATTCAATTTAACAAACCAGTAGTTTACATTCAAATGAATTTACTATTTTTGAAACAAATGCAGCATTCAAGAGAAACTACGAACACGCTGCCCTAATAACGGCGCTGCTCACAGCAGGAAGAAAGACCGCAGTGAGCTGCTTGTGTACGTCTATGTCCTCAACACCTACTGTGACCTACTGAATTAACGCTGTGTAAGTGCTGTGTGGCACAACCCCTTTGTTGTCCATGCTCAAAAAGCACATGATGAGCACAGAAAGAGTTATCTTTTCATAAGGTTTCTCAACAATTAAGCTAAAGTAATTCTGACCTACGCAAATTCTGTATTGTTAAGACAAACCTGAGGGAAAAAAAGTTAGAAGATACTTGCCTCATACAATAAACAGCCCAAAGACCAGATATCAGATTTAAAGTTATAGCCGTTTTCATGTATTCTTTCTGGGGACATATAGTATGGAGTTCCCACTGGAAAAAACAAACAAAAACAAGGAGTTATCGACTTAAAAAGTGTCTGCGCAACCTGTATTATACAGAAGTTTGACTTCATTAAAGGATTAGGTCTAGCACGAATAGCTTATTAGAAAAGACTGGCACAAAAATTTGGAAGGAACTCATGGTTTTGAAGACATAGAACCAAATATATCATCACAGATAGAGCTAGACACTGGTGAACATTACTGAAAGTAGCTTCTGTATTTTTGAAGTTTGAGGAACATTTTCTTCCCCTCCCAGTCTTCCAAGTACATTCAGAGTGTCTTGGACGGACAGAGCAATCGTAAAGGACCATCCTCCTTTGGTTCACTCAACAGCACTGAAACCACAACACAAGTCAGATGTCACCAATGTGCTCAGCTAAAACACGACCCGTGTGACGGCAGCTCTGCTGAATGCTCCCCCGCCACACTCCGCCCCAGCAGCATGACAGAGCAACTCCTGCGCTGACGGGGTGTCCTTGCCCTTTTAAGGGTTCAGGAGACCATTAACTGCAGCAGAGAAATGGGAGTAACAAGCCCAGCACCAGAGAGGTATTCAAAAACTTTCTGAAAGAACCAAGATAATCATCCCAAACTTTAAAACACTGCTCCAGCTTGCAGTCACGTCAGAAGCCGTAGGATTTCTATGTACTTCCAGAAGCCTGTATTTTATCAAAAGAAATTTACTCCAGCATTTTGGACAGAAGTTACAGGAAATTATTAATAAATTCCTTACCTCAAAAAGGTTCTTTTTTAAATCCTAAATAAGTTTCACTTGTGGTACTGAAAATACAAGACATCCTGGCAGTCTCAACTACATCAAACAATCTTCAGATACATCATTTATTAAAACATCCAAGGACTTTATATGCTCTCTCTTCTCCTGCTTCCCCTGCTTGCCCATCCCCTGTCAATTTTTATTTTTTTTTTTTTTTTTTTTTTTTTTTTTTTTTTTTTTTTTGCTTTTGGCATTCCAGTGCATCCTTCTCCTAATTAAAGACCTTTCCTCACAAGATGGCAAATGTTTAATTTGCCTGTAACATTCAGTTTACGATTTCTCCATTTGAAATGCTGACTGCAGACAGCTGGAAGACTAATAAGCAGCTGAAGGATGGGGTTAAAGGTGGGGGGGAGAACAGCCACCACCTTTCCCCAGCGTTCCTAAGGAGAGGGTCGCACACTGTAGGAACAAATGAGTTCTGGGGCGGAAAGCAACGGCCTCCAGAAAGGCAAAAAAAATCACCCCCTGCCAAGCGCAGAGATGACCCAGCACAAAGGCACTGCTGGCAGTGCGACACCTGAGCAAGGTCACCTTGGGGTCCCTCCAGCTCAGAGCACGCCGTGCCGAGCATCCCTGTGTGTCACACCGAGCCGTGCTCCCCTCTCAGCCCCCAAACCCAGACAACACCGGGATCCCCTTGACACAGGCACTGGGCAAGGCCTGGCCTCACAGCACAAAAAGCTGTTTTCAGCCCCAAAGAATTCACAACACGTATATAAACCAAGCCACAGAGGAACAGTTAGACGTGGGCAGCACCTGAGGAGTCAGCCCATACTCCTTCTCTGTACATCAGCATCCCAACAGAAGCTGGAAATCAGAGACATACAAAAACCTTCTCCAGGGTCATTTAGTCAAAACAAAGAGTATTGATTTGAAAATTAGTACTGTGAATGCTGGCATGCAATTAATTATCTTGGAGCTATTCAGAAATGTAGCTTATAATGAGAAATTAATCCTATGGCATCGATGTGAAAAATAAGACATTATAGGAATACATATATAAAACTCTAGTTCACAAAACAGAACAAGTAACCAAGAAAGGGGACCACTACCCTGACTGGCTCATTTATTTGGTCCCCCAGGACTTCGCATAATCAGCTGCCCTGTATGATAAACTCAGCTTGTCCTCGCAGGTCATTCACATCAGAAATTACTTCATTTCACAATGTGTGCGCCCTAATGAGAAATTACATTTTTGCAAATTTTATACAAACTACAACACAGTAAAAATAACACATGGAGATTATTATATTTCCATGCTCAGCAATGTCCTACCCAGCCTAAGAGCGTGCCAAACGGATGCTGTCCCAGATCTGGCTGGCTTAAATTGCCAGAGAAAGACCCCTATGCAGGGATGAGACCAGAGTTCCATTAGTAGTTAATAATTTTTAACAGACTGCACAGAGTAACTTCACAGAACACCAAGAGCAGGACAGGACTCATTCAAAGAGATCAACAAGGCTTTCCGTGGATCTCTCCCATGTGCATGCAAGATGCACACAAGGGACAGCACAGCTCTCCAAGAAATTCCCACATATTTGCCAGATTTCTGTACAAGAACCGACTTGGTTGGAATAGCGCTGATTCATTTTCCTGCTTAAAGATATGCAGCTGCAGAAGAAACGGTGATTCATTACGTGAAGTTCTCTTGAAGACTGTTTGGAAGTCCCCGCTGAGCACCAGTGTGTAAGACACTTCCCTGCCTTCAGCTTCTCGGTGCTGCTGGTTGTCTCAGATCTGCCTGGGGAGCACCCGGCGCAGCCCAAGCCCAAGCCGAAGCTGTGCCAGTCCTTCATGGCCAGCAGCAAGAGGAGCGGGACAGGGGCGTCCGGCAGTACCCAGCTGGCAGGAGGGAGACGACGATCATTCCCACTCCTGCTCCCCAAAGTCTTCGTGCTGCAGAGTGCTGGTGCCATAGGCGGCCTCCGGCCATGGCTGTTCTTGCAATCAGTTATTCCGGGTCACTGTTTGACAAGCTCAGAGCAAATAATAATGTGTGGGCTCTAAAGTTATGGCCTTGCCTTCCATGTTAGCAGGGGTCTGCTTGGTAGGCTAAAATTGTCGTTTCAGATAATGCCTTAAAACGACCTTCGATCAAAGCAGAATGACAGGGTTTATAGTACGGATGAGTGCGTTATAGTCCGTATTTCATTTTTTTTGCGCATTAGTCTGTTCCATTATATTAATGGGTCTGTGGAGCCGTCCACGCCTGAGCTGATTTTATGAAGTCTACCTTGCACATTTACCTATCATTACGGTACTGTTGTCAGCAAATGTACGAACAAGCAGGTCTCTGCGTTTCAAAACTGATGCATTAATTTTTAAATAACTGTCATGATAAAAGACTGACAAGCCCAATTCTCTTTATAGCCTGTTCAACATTACGTGGGAATCTCCTGTAATGAGCATCTTCTAGAAAACCGCACAAGGCTTCCAGTGCAATCAGTCAGCGCTCACCATTGCATTACATTAGTCAATTTGACAAGAATAGTCTAATCGGAGACTATTAATCAGAAACTTTCTTTGGCATTTGCCCTGCTGAAAACACAAAATATTGTTCAGATTCAATATTAATCACCAGCTGGTGGAGTAATGCCTTTAAAGTTATAAAGGTCGCAAAACGGTAGAGAAGATTATGACTAAGCGAGCATCTTCCCATTCTATTCCTGAAAGTTGAAGCACTTCACTCCAGTACCAGCCTCCTTCAGCGACCCCAGAACATCATCTCCTCCTGCCCCCGCAGCTCCGCCGGTCTGGGCAGCCACAGCCCGGGCCACAGCAGCTCTGCGACATCCGCATCACCCCAGTTAGGGAAATGCTAGTTATTCCCAGCTAGATTAAGAGCAGAGCCTCTTGTTTCCCCAGGAAAACACACAGGCAAAGGCAGAAAAGTTATTCCAGAAATAAAATTCAAATTGCTTTCCTCTCATCTATAGAATCAAAAACTCCACCTTGTGCAGCTGCAGCACCCAGTGTGTGTAAGCACTCTGAGCGAACTCCCGCATCTGCCACAGAAACACCCCGCGTTACTCCTGAACTCAGCAAGTCCTTCACTGCACAGGGAAGTTCATGCTCACTTGGTTTAAAATCGTTTTCCAGCTTGAATCAGAGGAGTTTTGTTGTTGTGAAAGTGGCCGTGGCCGGGTTATCAGTACAGTCACACACGGGATCGTTATTTTCTACACAGAGCCTCTCCCTGTGCAAATACAGCTCAGCCAGCGATCAGTGCTTCCCGCCAAACTCATCCTTAGCTGCACATCGGCAGAAACAAAGGAAAATCCGATTCAGACTTTTAGGAGGCTCTATCAAGAGTCTCATTCACCGAATTTAATGTGCCACAGAGGAGTCCCTGGCAGCAGCAGCCTCCCGCAGCTTCAGGCAGATCACCATTACACTGAAATCAGCGCAGAATATTTCCAAATATTTTAATAGGCTCTGTACATTGGGTTTTTTTAAATGCTATAAAAAATAAGCATCTCCTGAAATTAATCAAACTCCATAGCCATGTTTGGCTGCAGTACAAAAAGTGATAAGGAAAGCTTTTATTCTGCCTTTGCCAGCCCCTTCCAGCTAATCTTTAATACTGAGCTGAACGGTGTTTCTGAATCTATCACTTTTCTTTCTCACAGCAGGGAACAGATTTCTGAATATGAAAGAACCTAACAAATTCTGACCTTTATTGTATCTTTACAGAGCATTCCCAGTTTCAAACCAAGAGATATCAGAGCGCAACGCGGGCCTCAAAGGGGTAATACTGATTAAAGCATTCCTTCGTTCTAGAGATGTTCCACTCCTGTCAAAACAAACTTTGCAATGTTTTGAAATACTTGTGATTTTTGAAACATGCTCATTACAAATGGAAAAGGCAAAGAACTATGCTCAAAAACCTAAGACGCCATCCACGAGTAACAAAAACCCACCCAGTTTTAAAAATAAGAATTATTTCCAGAACTATTAGCTTAGCTTTAACATGTAAGACACACTATTACATATTCCATGAAAATATATACATTTGAGAAAAATATTTTAGTGTGTTTTAATAATATCCGGTGGTGGAAATACGGCAGGGAAGCCATTCTACTTGAAAATGAGAGTCCACAACTCTCACCTGTCTCATCTCTCCAGACGCGCTTGTAGGTTACCAAGAAAAATTTACAGCATTATTAAAAAGGAGTTGAGTTCACAAGTGTCTGTTTGTAAGCGTTTGCATTACTTGGGGTATGTTTCCCAACAAAAAGGCTGAGGCCTTTTCCCAGAAGGAGAATTTGGGAAATAGCTCAACTTTGGGGAAACAGCTGAAGTGAAACAGTGGTCAAAGGCAATAAATATACTTTAAATCCCTTCAAATCCCTGAGCTACCCCTAGTAATTGTTCCGGCGGGTGGGGGAGAAAAAAAAAAGATTAAATCTACTTATTCTTACAAAAGAGAATAAATATTTTGTGCATAACATTGCAGCTGCTTTTACAAGACTTGTTGCTCTAAGCTCTCTGGTTTTTTTACTAGCGTTTAATTACATATGCAACCCTACCGAAGTCTTTATAGGGTTTTTTTGTTTTGGTTTGGGCGCGTTTTTGTTTGTTTGTTGGTTTTTTTCCATGACATGTAGGTAGTACAACATACCTGCAGTAATTCTGCAGCAATCTTTTCTTCCACAAATACTGTACTTCAGGCACAGACCAGAAGGCCAAAATTTCTCAAAATGCACAGAATATTGGCTGTTGAAATTTTAAGTGGATTTCTTGCATCCATTTTTTCTTAACAAATACTGTCTACTAGCCCCTTGAAGTACTGGGATTTTGTTTCAGATGGCAAATTGGCTTTGTCTGACAAGCAAAAGAAAAAGGAAAAAAAAAAAACCCAAAGAGACAAATAGCCCCTTTAAGAAAGAGCTCTCCTCAGGACTGCGGTCTCTCCCTGCTCACCCTCACAGCCAACAAGAAACCCGAAGGAACGTGTAACACCCCACGTACTCCAGCCCACCGCTATTTGCATGTTCTAAACTGGGAAGCATTGACTTATATGCATCCCCCAAAAGGAAAGTCTGCTCCAAGTTTGTTCTTGTCCAAGAATAAATAATAAATCATCTGCTCCAAAACAAGACTATTTTGTGTAAAGTTGTTTTTTTCTTTTTTTTTTTTTAATTTATCTTTTTTCTTCAAAATGTAAAGGCAATCAGAAGCTTTGGATAATGCCAAGTTTATCTGGCTAAGAATGAGTATTATACCAGTTCACAATAGAGTTATTCATTTTAATATTAATGGAAATTCTCTAATTTATTACAGCTCCTAGTAAAACAAAATCTACCAGCTTACTGCTAAGTTTTCCAAAGTCTATACAGGTTTTAAACATGCTCTGCTACTTATAATTTTTGTCTTATAACTAATTCAATTTTATAGCAAGTTAATGACTTTACCTTTCTAACAAGCATATTAGAATAGCCTTAACTGATGAGATAAACCTCTGGATGCCCACCTCAGACCGACAAAATTTATAATGGACACAATAAAACATCAAGACCAGACAAAAAAAATACTCCTAGCCTTATTAAATCTTAAATGAAAGAGGCAACACCTGAAGCACATCACAGACCAGTACAGTAAAATCACACCCCCAAACTCCAGCATCCAGATGTCATTTCATTATTACTGAATGCAAAGTCCTGGGTTAAGTATAGTCATCCTCTGCAGTGAAACAGCCTTTCAAACAGGTAGCATACGGCTCCTCTGGGAAAAAAAATAACCATACAAATGAAAGAAAAGAAAAGAAAAAAAAAAAAGAAAAAACTATGAGTGTAGTAAAATGCTCGCATTATAACTAGAACAGGCTGTAAAAGTTTTTCAAGAAAATAGTAAAAAAATCTAAAAAAATTTTAAAAAAGGACAAAGCATTGCTTCTCACTTCCTGCTGAATTGCCCTGCCGTTTCCTCCTACATCCCCCAATACAATGAAGTTTCTGTCATATGCAAGTCCATCTCCATTAAACTAAATCCTGGAGCTTCTGCTACAGGGGAGCTTAAATTAGGGAAGGAAGGACAGTAAGCCACCGTGTTGTAATGTAGCAAGATTCACCTTAGCTACACTCATTACCTTTAAACCACGGCAGTTTTCTGGAAAAGCTTGTGCATGAAGAGCTCTCCCCTGTGGAAAAGTTCTCTCAAGTCGTGCAGGGAAAAGGGAAAGCAGCAGAAGAGGTGCCACCTGGGGAATTCCCCCTCCAGCCCCAGCGGGTTCCTGGTGTTCATCGTCCATCCCACCACACAGCTGCCTTTCCCAAAACAGTTTGGTTACTTAGTGAGACAGGAGATGCCCACATTTCCCCTCTCGCAGATCTGCCTGTGGAGGCTTTCCAGGGGACGGGACTTTGTCCGCTGCCCCAGCGATGCTCCCGACTGGCTGTGCCGCCGGTCAGGCATCCCACCCTTGCTCTGAGCAAGGCGCTCGCCTGCATCTCGCGCGCTGTGTATGGGCAAATCTTTCATTTTTCTTTCATTACTCCGGCATGTACTGTCACTTAATTTTTATGTATGCAATCCTTCCTGACAAATATGATCTGCTGCCTGATAATTCGTCTGACGTTCATTCTGTTCCTTGCTCTAATTATGGCTCCCATTCCTGACACGGCAGCGGCAACGCTGCTGCAGCCCGGTGGTACACCTGTCAGATGGGTCGTGGTACTGCCTAATGCCCTTTTATGCCAGTCTGATGCTAGCAAATACAAAGAAAGAAAAAAAAAATTAGATGAATATATTTGCATAAGCTGCGCATTCAATTCATGGGTCAGCAGCCAGAGAAATGACGGATCAGGGCGGTTGCCGGGGCAACGCGGCTACGGGAAGTGCCCGGCATCACAGCCTAGGTACCGCGCTCCCGTTTGCAGGGTGTTCATCACTCACGGCTACTTAAACAAATGTCTTAATTAAACCAAAACCAAGATCAGTAGAATTCCTGCTGCTACAAAACCTATATGTCTGGCAAATCGCCAAAAAAAAAAGCTTCAAGTCTGCATATTTTTTGGTTGTAAAAATGTTCTTTTTACTTGGCTACAAGAATCACTGGACATGGTGTTGTGCCCATCCCTCCCATAACACAACACACCATCTCCTGTATCCCTCACTGCTACTCCTTTAGTGTTTTGCGCCTTATTCACCTGTTTCCAGGATGCTGCTGATTTGAGGAAGTGCAAGGTTCACGCAGAAGAGGCTTCACTCTTCCCACACGAGCTTTCTCAATTAAGAGAGAGCAACCCTGGTAAAGGTCACCAGCTTGGCTTACATGTGCAGCCCGTTTCCGAGTCCCAATTTATTCTTATTAATATAATAAGTGCAGCAGTCAAACTAGATAAAATCATATAATTAGACATGATCATATTTTTGCCTTTTCAGATGATGCGATTGTAACTTTCTGGGGAGAGGATTTATTTTAATCTATTAAGTATAGTGTGTATATAACCTAGGATAGCTTTTGATGCAAAGGGAAATCTCCTGGTATTTTCCTAAAGTAAACTGTAGAAATGCCTCATTTTTTTTTAAGCACACAGAAAATAAGGCGTATCTCTTCCCTTCTTGTGCACTGAGAAGCCACAGTGTTGTTGGCGAGTATTATCAATTACGTCTGTATGCATATAAAAACAATCCAGCAAGACTCAGTGGAAGAAATTGCACAAATAGTGAAACAAATGTTGCGTGTCCAAAATCAATGTAAAAGAGCTTAAATACTGCACTAAAAGCCAAAGTTCCTTCACTGCTGTAACACAGAAGCTCCTTTGTGACTCAAAAAAATTGAGACCCATTAATAAAAATGGAAAATCAGCCACCTCTCAAGAGGTTACAGACACAATTATGAAATACTTTACACTGTAAGACTTAAAGAATACTGTATACTTTTCTATAGCATTGTAATTAATGCCAATAGTAAAAGTGAGGGAGAGAGAGTATTTAAAATACTTATCATAGAAAACATCATATGCATCCACCGAATCAAGCTTCTGTCATAGCATGAGGACAGACACCTCTTCTTTTGAACATCCCCACTGACAACTGTACCAGAACCATCTTACCTAAGGAATGTGCTGCGGTGGTTTTAGAACTAAAAAACCGGCCTAATCCAAGATCTCCCAGCTTCACCACCCCTGTGGCTGTTATAAACACGTTGGCTGGTTTTATGTCTGCAAGAAGAAAAAGGTAAAAGGTCAAAGCCACAAAAGGTTATTTGGTTCTAATGCTGCAATAGAAACATAGCCTGGAGCGCTCTCTGTACAAAAGAGGTTCGAGCAGCACCGTGTTTCTTTATTGCTTTGATAGGCTGAATCTTCCAAGACTTCAAGCTCTGCACATACACAAAAATCAGAGTACACTTCCCAGCGTACAAGAAATACCAATGAGGGAAAACGTAGGAAACAGCACAACAGAATAGAGGCAACCTCCGTGACGGATGGAAATCAAAGGAGTAAGTCTGCTTTTCTTCGGAAATGATCGCTTTCTGCAGGATACTGTTCTGCCCACCATGGTCCCCTCACACCAAGGGCAAATTATTGTCCCACATATCCATAAATTCTGGGCTCTATACCGCCTGGTTTGTTCACGGAGTGTAATAATTAGCAGAACCCCCGTTTCCTAAGCATCCATGTCAGGATGGAGAGAGTGAGGCTCTTTCCTCACGTTAAAGCAGAGTAAATGTGCGAGGCTCCAAATTTCAGCCACCAATTACAGCCCTAATTCAGGTACAACTGATAAACTGCATCAGCGGATGTATAAAGGAGCAAAAATGATATAAATAGTGAAGCATTCACTATTTCAAAGGATAAAGGAAATAACAAGCAGCAGAGACTGGTATTGGTGCCTTTTGGGATATTTGCATTTCCTGGGTCAAGTCCTTCACAAAGCATTTCATTTACGCTGAAAGAAGCAACGCAATTCTTGGATAGAGCTCAAAGTTAGAAAAAGTTCCAAGACAAGAGATTCAAAAATAATTAATGAAAATGAAGAACAGGTTATGAGAGTGTGAGACTTATTTGTATCAATATTTCAGAAAAGCTCGCAAGACAGAAAAACTCTTCTAAACTCTCTAAGGTCACAGCTAATGTAATGAAGACTATTTCTTAGAGTTCACCGGATCCAGTACTCTCAGCATTTTACTTCTGACACTTCTCTAATGGCAAGTTTGACACTTCTACTTAATATCAGTGTCTGGAATACAAAGCAGCTCATCTTCCTAATACCACACTCACTTCGGACTGAATCCTTTAACAATGAGGCAGAGAGACAGAAGGAGAAATCCATCTTGCAAGCTCCAGCCTCTCTAAACACGCATTGGCTGAACATCAGCATAATTGTTTTTGAATGTAGGCGCTTACTAATTGGAACATTATATTATTATTCAGTGAAAAGAGACTGAATTAATGTTACCTCTGTGCATCACCCTGCGGGAGTGCATGTGTTCAACTGCACTGCATAACTGCACAAAATATTTCCACACCGTCCTTTCCGGGATTAACCGTTTCTGCTTTTTAAAATACTGTGGGAGAAAATAAATAAAAGATCAGTGGAAAAGCAACATATTTGACTAGTTCCTGGACTTGTGTTACTCAGCTGCAGGTTGCTCATGTCTTCCACATCTGCAGCAGCATGACTTTTCTCATGATTAGCTTTTAACTCCTTCTCTCTGGACGTAAACTTCAGTGCACTTCACTAATTAACAACTATTATGAAAAATACGCTTAAATAGGTTTGACATTTTTGAATGGACACAAATTATAATTAGCATTAATCACCTTAATTACCTTGCAAAACATATTTAATGCCTCAAAACAACAAATGTCTCAAATATTTTGCCTTAAGTAACAAAAGATAATTAAAAAAAAAATAAGCTTGTAAACATTCATTATTGTACAGTCTATTAACAACAACAAGGTAATCTGCTTCCCCGTTTAAAAAGCTGGCCCGAGCATCAATAAAGGACCATGTTTCTTCTGTGATCAGGTAGAATAATATGTTCTATTTCATGCATACTAGGAATACTAAATTAACTGAACTATCTCTGGTGAGACAGAAAGACACTACTGATCGAGAGACACGGATCTGTGTCAAGACCGTTGTGTGTGCATTTACACAGCACCAAAGGGAGCTGAGGCTGGAGTCAATGGACTCTGGGCGCTAATGGCTCTCAAATAAAGTAATCGTGACCATAACACACACGATACAAGAGAGTGCAGCATGGGGATGCTTCTCTGCAATACTGAAGTCTTCTTCCCAAGCAACTTACTACAGGAATAAATAACCAGCTGCACACTTCAGTGAAGGCTAAACATTATATATCTACAACCGCTCCTTTTCCATTTCAGAAATGCACAACAGCCGTGTGCATCACACGCAGAGCATGACTGCCTCCTCCAAGGCATCCCAAAATTGCACTGCTTCCGATTATTGGTCCCCGACTTCTCATTGCTGCTTCCCGTGCTAGATACCGAGCCAGTTCTTCATCCAGAGCATTAACAAAATACACTTGCAATACGCTTCCAGAGGTTTAAGATTTATCCTCATCCTTTGATATACAAGGTGTCACTGGGTAACGACTACCTCTGGAACACTGCACACTCTTCCAGCACGCTACAACTGCGTTTCGTTTCCATCGTACCCTCGAGAATTTCCATCAGCAGTACGCGAGAGCGAGAATAAAGGAGGGGAATTGCTTGTTGCCCCTTTCTGCATCTTGTGCTTTTTCCTCTCAGTAGAGACATCTGATGTCCGTTGTCACATTTTATATTTTATGTGAAATGCTGTTACCGGTTCGTGTTTGACTCAAGTAATGGCAAATTTTCCTTTGCAGATCAGCTGTGAAGGGGCACGACCGTGCAATTCCCCAGGCAGCAAATCTGACAGATTGCAACAGTTCCAAACCAAAACTTGATAGAGAGCACAGAGGAATTACAGAGGGTGAGGGATAAAGTGTTATATACACGATAAAATTATTTAATTCTCATTAAAGTGTTTAAGAGTGGATATGCAAGACCACAAGTGATAATATTCTAAATGTCATGTCCAATAAGATTCGCCTGACATTTACAAGAGAGTCCCAGCTCTCCAGTGGGTTATCCTGCAGCACTCCCTTACAGACCTTTACAATTCCTCATAAATAATGCAAGCTCTGGGGGCGTGACAAAGACAGACCCTGTTTTTATCGCTCTCGCACCTTCAGAGTGTTGTTACTGCTGTTCCTACCGTCTCGTCGAAACCGAAAATCCTCACATAAGCTCAAATTCCCAAGGGAGGGGTAAGGCCTGGGGGTGGCAGAGGGGCAGGCAGGCAAGCTCCACTTCCACAGTTAAAGCTACATTTAGGAGACTTTTGCTCCCTCTTGGGTTTAGTTTGGTTTTTTTTTGTTCTCTATTAAAAAAAAAAAAGGAATTCCAAGATTTGCACCAATGGAAAACCATCATTTCTGTGACCTTGAAAAAACCTACTGCATCTTCTTCATGCCTGCGATAAACACGCGGGAAAACAGACCAGAGCGGGTAGCTGGGAGAAAGAATGCAAGTTACAGCGCTTTTCAAGTTATCAACCTAAGAATCTGCAAATTATGTGTTGGAAAATGTAACTCCTATTTATAATGACATAAAAAGTAATTTTAAAAAATTAAATAACAAACTGATAGATACATAAACGAACATTTTTATCAATAGGGAATGCTTTAAACTGAAAATTGTGAACAACAAAAAAAATGCAAATATTTTATACAATGATTTCTCACAACTATGTAGGTAAAACATTTTCTAAACTAATTCAAAATCAAGCAAAACACTAGCACAGCCCAGAATCATCACAGCTCTAACTCCTGCTCTCACAGGCCTCGCTCCCCCCCCCCCATCTTTAACCACAACTGCAAAAAGCCTGAGAGAAACTGCGAGTTTCCCAGGATCTGTTGGGAAAAGGGCAAAACACGCAAAAAGCCACAAGAAAACAATGAAGAGATGAAAATACAGCCACACTCCCCCCGCAGAAGGACTAGCTCTGTCTCCAGAGCCCAGACCCACCGGCAGCGGGACGTGGCTGGTTTGGGGGAGTCCCCATGTACTCGCAGTGGTGGCACCAGCACATGGGGCTACAGTCACCGCTGGCTTGTCCCTGGGGCTCAGGGCAGACCCGGCCATCGCTCCTGCGACTGAGCGGCTGCTGAGCCAGGCCGTGTCTGGAATTTTGGGGGTCTCCCCAGGAATGGCTTTGCCAACTGCCTGTTCCCAGCACGCTCACCCGGGGGGACTCTCCTGTGAGATGGAGCAGATTTTCATGGATACTGTAAATTTAGCCGCTGACTATGGACTAAACGGATAACTTGTTTGACAGCCTTTGGCCTAGTGCCTCATAGCTCTGCTGGCAAAGAAAACAAATCTGTTAATAAGATATTTTAACTGTGACAACAAGGAGGAGGAGAACTTTCCAAACATTCATTTATGATAATTACAGAATAATGATGGCAAAAAAACAGGTAAAACATGGAGAGAAGGTTGAGAGTGCTAACAAACATGATATAACACATCTGTTCTCACAAGGGATGTATGTCTAAAGATTAACATGTCAAAGAAAATATAAAAGCAGGTGGTAACAGCTTAACTAAAGCTGGTTTGCAGCAATACAAGTATTCCTAAGAGCAACATAAGAGAAGAACAAGGACTTGAAACATTTTCTCAAACCTAAATCCCCACTGCAAAGAAAGTCAATACACTTTCTTGAATGTCTTCAGAGTGGCAGACAGGCGACGCGAATAGTCAGTCTAACAATAATTAAATGTCCCCATCAATCACAGACTGGATAAATCAACCTTGCAAATAACACACGGGTCCCACCAAATCATGCAGAGGCTTGCTCGCTGCCGAAGCAGCGACCAGCAGCAAGTGGCATAGCCTGGCGTATTTAAAATGCCATCAGACACTTCGGTTCAGGCTCTGGAAGCACCTGTGGGTTGCCAAACCGCAAGGGGAGAGCAGAAATGCTTTACCACGGCCCTGCTTACCCCACCACTGGCGTCTCTGCCTAACCCCGAGCGTTTGTGGCACCTCGAGAACTAAAATGTCCTTACCTTAATCATCTGAGAGAGATCACCAGCGTCGGCCAGTTCCAGGACAATGTTAAGTTCATTGTCTTCAATAAAAGAATCCAAATACTTAATTATATTGGGGTGGTTCAGTTGCTGCAGATAGAGGGAATTCAAGAGGAAAACCCGTAATGCTGTAGTAACGACAACTCCCGAACACAATACCCGTACCGGTTCTGTAACCATTATGCAGAACAGTTCATAATAGGTACAAATACAACCTGTGCTCTGTGTTATTATAGACAAAAGTCCTGTAAGAAATACCACTTATCACAAGCACAGCATAATAAAGTTGTCTTGAGTAAAGAGCAATACGGCCCAAAATAGGGTGAAACTGCTTTTAAACATCTCCTAAGCTTACAACAGAAAAGGCTGTCTTGAAAGAAACTTTGCTAAGCAGTAACTGATATTCCCCCCCCCCCCCCCCGTTAAACAAAAAACCCCAACTGTTGATTACAGTACTCCTTGAGATCTCTTTGCCCCTTAGAATAAGAACAGAATTAAATTAAAACCCTGATGGAGGAAAAGGATGCACAAGTTGCATATGCCAGTCTATTTTTCTAATTATTTATGCTTGAATCTTCCCTAATAAATTTTTTTATTCCAATACACCTTTTTTATATTCATAACTGGTATTTTAATATTTTATGTCTGAATTCTTAAAATGGAAAGCTGTAATTGCTTAGAAGATAATGGAGTATGTGGATCTCTCTATTCACTCACTCTTGCTCATTTTGCATTGCATTACCTTTGTCTTGTGCTCTTAGAAACGCAGTAAATTTAGAAACTACTAAAGTGAGCATTTCATCTACTAAGCAGCTGTGACTCAACCTGCCTATTCCAGGGGTTACAAAGCCAAAGGAAACACTGTTATGATCCATCACGCTAATCACTCCTCTCGGCACGCGCATTAGGGGACAGATTCTCCCTTGCAATGCCTGGCACTAGTGCACATTAGCGTTAATGGGATCCATGTGCAGGCGTCGGGAGAAGAACATTCCTGCCAGACCAAGCCTGAAATAAGTAAATAAATAAATAAATAGCACAGCCCGCCATTCTGTTGAAATTTCTTCTAAATGTCTGCTCTCAGGTACATCAGTCAAAGATCAACTTCCAGCCAAAAAATGCACCAAAATGAGAAGCAGAAGAGCCCCTGCAGCCCATGCAGTGGGGAGCATCCTCCCAGCCACGGCCCGGCCAATGCCCGCATACTGCACGCTGCTCCCAAGGCATCAGAAGTTCAAGCAGTCAAACAAGCCTTTCCCTAAGCCTTGGCACCACATGCCAATGAAACACAACGTCAAACTATGACAACTGGAACAAGGAACTGTTCCTGCACACCTTTGACAAGGTGTAACAAAACCCAAGTTACTCTGAGCCAACCACTGCTTAACCAATATAAAGATATGAAATAAATTTTTGTGAGAGAGTGTGTACATGCGTTTTACTGATGGTTTGTGTTGATTTCAAGAAACTCAATTAGATCTAAAGAGGGACATTTCCTCTATTACAATGAAGTTGTATAAAATTAAAAGCAAACAAGCAAAATGTCCATGCCACCATGTGAACTTCTGCAGGAGCTCTTTTGAAGAGCAGATCTCGGGGGCCTTCCGCGCAGCAGCAGAGCTGAGCACAGGGTGAGTGCTCCAGAAGGAGCCCTGTAGGCTCTTCTCTGCTGGAAAGCACCGCAGGTGCCCGTGACCTTGCTGCAGTGTGAATGCAGATGTGTATGTTTTTCCTCCAATTTATGTCACTGACCGTTGAACTCGGTTTTCCTGCAACAGTCAGGTAGACCACTCTGGATAAGCCAAACTTCTATTCTCCACTCTCCCTTTTGTCAATCTTATTTTAAATAAATATATTGACTCTGGGGTTATTTTTATAACTATTATTTTTGTCTGTAGCATGGAAAAGACCATCTGAAATGTCTTTTGTCAGAAGGAAAGTATATTCCTTCACACAAATCCTTAAATGCACAAAAGATTACAAACACTTTATCTTGGGTTAATGACATCTCCTATTTCTTTAATGCATCCTAAAAGTTTCATGGCAGTTAATGCCTGATGTGTATGCACAGCCGCACCGTCGGCAAGAGGCATGCGGGAGGGTTAAGTCATCTCTAAATGAGCGAGTGTGGGTGCTGGCAGCCCAAATGCTGATTACAGCCACATTATTGAGCTGCTTTACCTAAACCTTTTAGCCAGAATTACACTGAAAGTAATATACAATTTTGTCTGGCTTCTGTTAAATTTTGAATAATTATAATTCATTTAGAACTCACAAAAAAACCCCTTTGTTTCCATGGTCACACAGAAGTCTGATCTGATCAAAAGACAGAGTATTATTTTGACAGGGATGGACTACAGCAAATCTGTGTAATTCCTTCACAAACTCCTCAATGGTCTACATTAAAAATAAAAACAGAGAAAGAAAAGCTCCTCCAGCAAGTTGTTTTAGTAATAGTCTATAAATACTTCATACTAGACAGCAGTTTAAAAGTAGCAAGAAAGTTTTAAAAATACAAATATCCCATATTACGTGGCCAGGCACTAGACTCAACTGCACGGCAGACATTTACTTCACATCACCAGTGATGAAAAAAGGTAAATTGAGCAAGATTTAAACAGACTCTGAAACATTGTGCTGAACTGGGTCCTTACACATTTCATGCTTTCTAGACAGAAGAACAATTATCTTAATTGATAAGTTTAGGAAGTGAAAGGTATTTTATCTTTTAATATAATCACACTAGAAATGCTGAAAATTATTGAGAATAAGTCACTTGACAAAAATACACCTCCCCTACTTTCCTGATGCTGCGCACAGGCTATTCTAAAGGAAACCAAAATGTGAAACGCCCACAACAGAAGGAGAAACCCCGTGAAATTTTGTAAGAAGCCAGGCCAGAGATGACACACACTCTGCAGCGAAAACCAAAGTCTCACTTTTAAAACTTCTTCCTACTTCAAGCACAGAGTGTGCTGCTTGCGGGCACCTCTCCTCCCTGGCCCTGAGGAGGGACCTGAGTCCCACTCTGATGCTGCGGCTCCGAAGTTCGGAGATATGACTTCAGGAGTGTCCCAGCATGTCCACACACTGACCTGCGTCGTTTCTATGAAGCTGTGAGAACAGGCAGCACGGGAGCCATCAATTAGCAAAAGATGAGTTGCAGATATATTGATTTGACCAGTTATTTGTCTTGGGGCAGGGAGTGATGTGCCCCCCTGCTGCGGAGGTGGACACACCAACCTCCCCGGCCCTCAGGACAACCCCAGCAGCCGCCCGCGGGGCACAGCCAGCACCAAAGCTGGCAATTTCAACTGTCATTATTTTTTACTTATTATCTGCTAATCTTCTCAGAAGCTGAGCTACATGCATCTTGGGTAAAATTCAATGGATTTTGTTGGCTCTGACTTGAAAACTTGTAGCCATTTGAAGGAAGTGAACTATAGGCAATATTGAGAAATCGATCCCCTTTGCAGCTGGAATACAACGGGATTCATCAAACTGACTTTTTAACATATTCAGACTTCAGATTCCTTGGATGGTGCTACACAACTGTCCAAGCAGGAAGATTTGTTGACATCCAACAATAAATAATGATTAAACTACCAGCACAGCAGTGTTTTGCATAATAAACAGCATATTAGTATGTTTCTGTACAAACATTCAACAACTCTTCCTGCTCCTCCCTTCACTGTAATGAAATGAATTTACTAGTCTGTTTCCTAGTCTTCTATAAAATATTGTGCAAAACAATCCAATTTTATCAATCCTATTTAACTGAATGTATCGTATTCGCTTTCACAACTTGGCCATCCCAGTAACCCCAGTTTGGTATCTGGTGAGCTTCACACAAGATGACCAGTTGCCTGTAGTCACCCCCCACAAATGGATGGGAGCTGACCTTCTACACTCTCCTCTCATCATGGGCATTTTATTGCCATTTTACTCTAATAAATTTGCACATTCTGCTTTGACTAAATCCTTCCATAACCAGAGTTCCAAGACAAAACCACTCAGATTACCTAGAACCCAAAAATATCACAAATTCTCTTTCTGAATGTTGATGTTGGCATTATTTTTCACCATAACTGTTAAGCAATTGCATTGGATTCACACAAACTGCTATCTTCATGTTGATCCTGTACTGCCTTCGCTACAGTCTACCAGAGTCAAGCTTTGTCTACAACTGCATGAATATAAACCGGCAATTTATACAGAAATACCTAAAATTATACTTAACAAAATGAGTTATTTAATACTTTAAAAATTAAATTTGACTAGCTAAACAAAATTTTAGCCTTCTACAATCTGTTGCATTTACTCAAAATAGATATTTAAAGTGCAATGCATATGTATTTTCTACCAACATTTTGAAAGAAATTACTGAGACCATAGGCAGAAAACTCAATAAGATTACGATTTAAGACAAAACTCTCGCACCATGTAGGCATTCTATCTTGCAAAAGAAAGCACAGTGTATTAAGATCACTGTGTGCTACAGAAGCTCTAGTTGCCATAAAAGGCAAATAACTGTTGCCAGCCTGAAAAATAAAATTTTTTCTCAAAACAAAAAACAGAAAAAGTCATTGCAAAACTTCTTACCTTCAAGAGGTCAATTTCTTTAATGCAGTCTTGCCTAGCCTTGGCATCCATCATTTCAAAAATCTTCAAAGACAAAAACATAGAAGATGAAAATGAAACAGCAACAACAAAAAAGAATTTTATATTTTAACAAGAAATTGGTCTTTCCTCCCCCAATCTGTATATCCTCTACCATAATGAGCATACACACAATCCCCAGATCAAAGAAAGCTCAATGTTTTCTTTATTTTGAAACCACTAAAGGGCTAGTGATATGGTAAAATTTAATTTTAGAACCTGTAGGCAATATTCTAAGCAGCACGAAAAATAAAGATACTAGTTTGTGAATTTGCTGATTTTCAAAACATAGTTAACTATTTATTTCACATAGTAAATAAAAGATAAAATGTTCACTTTTTTTTTAACCAGAAAAATATCTTCCACTGATTTCTCTGTAATGATTAACAATAATATTGAGCATTAATATTCACCCTGTAATAATCAGAGCAAGTCACTAAAAACAAGAGTTTAAAGGATCTGTTGAAGGATTAAAGGCAAGCTTCTTCAAACAAAATGCTGTTCTGAACACTGCAGAATACTTCAAGCCCAGTTACAGATCTATACTGCTTGTAGGAAAGTTTTTCAGAAATTCTTCTAGAACTCCCTCAACAAGAGCAGGCATCTCCCCTTTCAAGCTCCTGTGTCCTCCCGATTCATCATGTCAAGCTGGCAGCCCCCGAGCTGTGTGACTACAGCTACAAGGGCCTTGTTCTTTCACACACATTTAATAATAATTTAGTGAACCCTTTCTAGAAAGGAAGAAGTGAAATAAAAAATAAACTGATTTAGAAACATAAACCCACTCCAATATGACGAGGGATGAGGACCACACAGTGCAGCCCAAAACAGAAAGAGTGTCCCGTGCAGGACGTGCGGGATGCACGGGGAAGGGACCCCCTGAGGACCCTGGCGAGGGCAGGCAGGAGTGCAGCAGGGCTCATTGGCCTCATCAGCATTTGTAAAACTGCTCTGAGACGTTCAGAAGCATTACACTTTATTCCTTATCTTGAAATAATACAGTAAAAAAACCCACCTCTAAATCCTGACTGAGTAAAATACAAAAGCAGAGTATTGGGGTTTTTTTAATGTAAAAATATCAAACCAGATCATCCAGTGCTCTAAACCTTAAACTCTCAATTTATAAACCATTTTATTGCATTATTACTGCTGACAAACACTGGAAGAAGTATCTGAGTCAAAATAATCTGTGTAGACACTTAAAACATTCCCATTCCACTTGCTAAATAGTAAGACTTTGAACTTAAATGCTCACCTGAACTTTCTTTAATGCCACAGGTTTTCTGTCCAGAAGACAAGTTGCTTTGTAAACTTCACTGAATTGTCCTCGTCCAATCTTTTTCTCTATTTGAAAATCTGCCAGTGTGCAGCGATATGGGTATGATGTTAAATGCCTCTGTTCAAGTAAAAAGAAATTAAATCCATGAACCAGAAAAAATGATGCAAAAACACGAACTTGCATTCCCAATCTGTCTTCTTTATGACTGCCAACTAGCGGTTTCTATGACTAATCATATTCAGGAGGATAAATTCCTCACAGTAAGGATTGCCCAGCAAGACAGACAAATAGATTTGGTGCTGGTTTGGCGTACAATGGGCAACGGCGTGGGCTGGCTTTTCTTTGTGCGCCCAGACAGTACCGTACCAGAGCAGCCGCAATACAGACGCACAGCCACAAGAACATCCCCCCCTAATGACTTGTGTAAAAATACTAACCAAAACCAAAGCATGTAACTAGTAATAGCTACCAAAAAACATACCGAACAGAGTTAAGGTTTCCAAATGTGCACACCCTCTTGCTCTCGTTTCTGATGGTCAAGAATTTAATCTAGGCTGATCAGTCTATAGATAATTATGGCCATAAATGCGTTAATTCCTAGGAAACGTATTAGTAACATAGGCTGAATTGAGTTAAATGACTTTTTTAAAAAGGAAATAATGTCTTGCTTTCCGTGTAAGTAACTAATTAGTCCCAAGCTCCTGTCTCCCTAGTTACAAACCCCCTCATCAACACCGCCTGTTACCGTCACTTGGGAGATGCTGGTGCTGCTTCCCAGCAGTCCCAGGTAAATACCCAGCCTGGCAGGTCGACATGGCGTAATGAGGATTACGGACTCCACGGACCAGGAACTGCTCCCTAGAGCCATTCTGGTCTCTTCTGCAATTAACATGACCACTAACCAATGTTTAAAAAAGGAATTATGAAAATTAATTACTTAAAGTTGCCATGCACAGAAAAGTAGGATGTTTTTAAGCTTCAGCATACCCAGGAGTTCCCATCAAAAACCACCAAACAGCAATTCGACTAGTATGAAACCATCCTTGAGAGGGAAAGGCTTCCCAGGGACGCAGCCATCGCTCACAGCCCCATCTTTAGCAGACGATCCCAGCACAAGGTCCCAGGGGGAACAGGCCGGGAGAGCTGGGTGTTTTACCCCGACTATCGCTACCTCTGCCCTTTCAAAACAGAGAGCTGGGGCTAGAAATACGATTTAAAGTGCAGGTAAAGCTTCCAGCCCAGCATCTTTCGCCAGCACTTCTGGCAAGTAAGGATCTCTTGCAGTGTATATTTATTTTGATGAGTAAATAAGTTTGGAGTTCTTTTCTTTGCAACAGAAATAAAAACAATTACTATTCAACAGACAATAAAAAGTATCAATCAGACACTGGAAAAAGCTTCCAGATTTCTGTGCAACTCTGAACCACAATCACAGTTATTTGACAGAGGTTCTGTAAACAAAGTTGTAAAATTCAATGTTTTTAAGAAAACTCACCAATAAAGTGCCTAAATAGTAATTTCTGACCCACAAACTGTATCAATCAACCAAGACAAGCTATTTTGAAAGCTGTCACCTTTATAGCACCTTTATCACAACAAATGCAGGAGAAATCCCCACACTGAAAGCTACTCTACCACAGGCATACTCAAGAAAAATGATAACGTTTTATAAATGCTGATGATACAGAGATGCAGACATAAACCGCAAACCAGACAGGGAAGAGACTATCAGGTCTTTTCGCTGTCACCTTCCCCCTCATCTCTCCGCCAGCGAGAGGCCGCGTGTTGCTGGAGCTCGTCCCGCACTTCCACACCACCGCCCTGGCCCAGCCCCGGAGAACGTCCTGGGGGTAACGCTCTGCGGCTATGTAAAGGGAGGACTGTTGCTGAACTGAAATGCTTAGATGGTTATGAACTCCAGAGAAGACAAAAATGCAATACCATAATGTCCAGCCAATGCCCGCTAATTCAAGTAGGCACATAACTGGAAATTTAACTCCAGGCCATCACAATCATCAGCTTTCTCAGTTTCAGTTCCCTAAAAGAGCAAACCCACTCCTTTCCAGATGAAACAACATTTCGAATCATTATTTTTGAAATGCCAAGGCCACAGGTAAGTTTTTCCATCTATCACCACAAGTATTTAAATATTCTCACACTATGAGAACTGGTTTTCATTTCTCTGGGCTAAAGACGACACAATAAAAACTTTAATTCATGACCTACACAAATAAGAAGGCTGCATTAGAATTCGCAGCTACTCATGAAGGTGAGTCACACAGAAGGAGGAAGCTGATTTCATCAAGTATTTCCTCTAAACAGTTCAGGAAGCATTTCCCTTTTAGGATCCCTCTGGTCTCCCCCACACTCTGAAGAAGCCCCGTCACCCACCCACTGGCACAGCCTCCATCACCCACAACCAAGGCTTGGGACTTGTGCTGTGCCTAAAGTTATAACTGCATTTGCAAGCAGTAACACAGCAAAATAAAAATTAAAATGAAGATTCAGGATTTGTTTCTCTAAGTTTTGCAGTGTATACTATGCAATAAAACAGGAGTACCCTTTCACCGATGAGGAAAAAGGTAGCCTATGGGTCATCACACAAATAGCAGAATGTTAAGATAACACTGCTTTATAATTTACATACATTCCCCTCTAAGTTACTAAATTATCAACAAAGTAAGACAACGTGGGATGAAAGCAGACAAACAACTATTCAAAGTAACCAGCCCCTGCAGGTTTCTCAGTTTAAATTGGTTGCAATCTCTCTTGCAGGGACTTGATAAAGAGCAACACTCATCAATATACGTTACAGTAATACAGGAATATTAGTGCCAGGGAGCGCTAAACATTAGTTTATGTGCATTTTTTGTGTGACAAAATCAGCAGAAGAACGTCTGAACCTAAGTATTTGTTCAACTTGATGGGTAACTAACCAGGAACATCTCCATTTCCTGACTTTTTTTAAATATGAGCCACTAAGCAAATCAATTGTGCTGTCCAGTCAAATCGCTTTACCGAGGAAAACAAAGGTGTCAGTATATAAAATTAGAAAACACTTTTTCCTAATTAAAAAATAGAATGGAATCAAAGCATTCCCTTAACTGTGAAGGTGTGCCTCCTGAGCCATGCTCTTCTTGAGTAGTAAGAAAGTTCGAGCAAAAGCTTTTCTAACTTGGAGTTAACATTCCCAATAGAGGCAGCAGTTTTAACGAGATTTTATGAAGCAACTACCACAAAACTTTCTTTTTAAGGAAGAAATCCATCCTGCAGTCAAGGATGGTATCCATTTGCCCTTCATAAATTATTAAATTGTATGTTTAAACCAAGAGTGTTTAAGTGTAAATTAATATTTTAAGCATGTGTCAAGAGATATTTAGCAACTTCTTAACTTGAAAATATAAATAAATGTTAGGCAAGTGACAGGGTGTATATGTGCGTCCCAACCACTTTCCCATGTTAGCACATAAAGTCTGCTTGCTGTGCTGGAGTTAACGCTGGGTGATGACTGGACACCTCAGCTGATATGTTCTGGCATCCTCCAGGACTACAGCTGCACATTTACATATGCAATGACCTAGATTTGCATTTGCTATCACAACCTATCAGACCTAATTAAAGTAATGGACCTTTCATCCAGGCTCGGAGATGTTTGGTTTGGGTATAAAACAGAGAACACACTCGGGTGTGACCAGCCCATACCAGGGAGCTCCCTATTGACTACGGCAGCCCATTGGCTCCTGCATCCGTTCAAAAATAACCATCTCTTATGCTTTACTGTACATAAAGTTAAGCAGGCAACTCTCCTAAATACTGTTACAAGACACATTTAGAATAGCTAAGAAATATCTACCTCCTCAGAATACCATCCTTTGCATACATTTCACTTCTGTCATGACTTTTGACAAGGGGAACTCTTGTTTTTTCCAAGTCCTTCCACATTTAACCACTACAGTCTTTCATAAAGCTGTCACAGAACCAACACCTATTCATTCAAATAAACCATGATCATTATTTCTGCAAATCTCAGGGTTTTCATATACAGATATAAATTATGTGTAAAATGAGATACCACCCTCATCTTCAAACCTGTTCATCAAAAATAGATGTTCTCATTTTCAGGACAGATTCAGGCTCAGTGCAGGGTTCAGGTCTGCACGCATACAGTAAAACCAAGCCACTGTCTCTGCAGAACAGGTTTCAAGGTCAATGACGGAGCTTGAATTAAAAAAAAAAAAAAAGAGAAATAAAAAAGGGGGAGAAAAACGCAACCAAGAAATCAAAAACACCTCCAACCACTGGACCCCCAAAGACACACTGAAAATTGGGCCGTTTGCACATTGCTGTTCCCAGGGCAGCTGTAGGAAGGGGACAGTCTGGGAAGAACTAGTTTTGAGACAAAGGCTGTTCTCTTCATCCACACAATGAAGTCTCATTCTTCTACTACTCCATTAATAAAAAAAAAGCCAAAGATTAAAGTCAATTAATCCCTCATTCAAATAAAGACGCCATTCATTTTTAAGAAGAAATGCAGAGATTATTCCAAGAATAAGCTCTTCTGGACATCTCTGGCACACATGTTCTCTTTGAGATGTAATCACTGATGCGAGAGCAAAAATTTCAAAGCTGGCAAGAGTATGCAATGACAGCCCTTGTCACAATACTTAAGGGAGAAGTTTGCCAGGACTTTCAGCCTCAAATTCTGAAGCATTATGAGATTTCCTGCAAAAAAATCCAATGAAATAAAAAACTTCACACCTGAATAGATATGCTGCAAGGATAAGAAACTTAATTCTAGATTAATAGGAGTCTCTTTATACCAGATTATACAGCAATCCAGGGAAATATGGAGGATGTCAGTATTATCAAAGTTCCTTGCTATACACTTGGTGATAGGATGTAGTTTCTACTTGCACGTCCACATTTTGGGGATGTTGGTTACAGCATTACCAGAGGTGCCTGACCGCAGGGGACTGAGCATGCAAGAATATAAACATGCCAAAATTTACAGCTGGAGATTTGATACAATTTCCTCCAAATCCTTCATACGCTGCTATAACCACATGCAGGTAGGACAGCTACATAACCTGCACACGGTTTTTGTGTTTTTTTAAATGAGTAGTTGTACAGCTCAGAATTTGTATTTTGGGATAAGGAAGAATAAGAAAAAAACCTGTTCTGTAGAAAAGACTTTCAGTCTCCAGAACAATTAATGTTTGGCCAATAAATTTACCTAGTTGTAGTTATTTAAGAGCTAGGGAAAACCTGAACAGTCCTGAGAAAAGTGTCCAAGCAGCCTTTCCTGCAGCCGCTGCCTGACGTGTCAGGCCAAGGGCAGTACTGAGAGACTGAAGACAAAAATATCAGTAAAATACTAACACTGCAGAGCAATGCCTGTATGTCTGCTTCTCCCAGAGGCAGGGAAAAAAATAAGCCTGAATGAGCTGAAAAAAAGGCAACATTCACTGCTAATTGCACAATATATAAACCCAGAGTGCTAATGTTAATTAATAATAAAGTTAGTTGTTTTACTGATGTCTGATTGGCACGTGAAAAACCGGTACTAGTCATAGGTCTGCACAAACGGCTACAAGGTCACGAGATGTTTAGATTATTTGTAATCAACCTAAAAATCGTTAAAGATCGGTTAACCAACAGTTAAGAAGTCAGACACTACAATTTTAGATGCCAATAAAAGCATCTTTCCCATAGAGCCATGAAATGAAATATTCTTTAGAAGAGTAAAAACATACTCGCCCAATTAATTTTCTGAAATCTCATTAAAAAATTTAGCCCGACTAAGTCATACACTTCTGACCTGAATTTTAATTATCTTTACGCTGGATATAAGGTTTTTTTCTGATATTTGCAATGCATCATTAATTTTAAAGGAATGGTTTCCTTGCTTCTAAAGTGCATACTTCATCTGAATGACATTTACTGTAAACTAATTTCACTTTTAAAAGACATCTGTGACAGTAGATGAGGAAGCTTCAGCTCCTCCAGTTGAATACACATACATTATAAGCAATGATTTACTATCAACATTAGTGTTTCAAACCTCTTTATGATGTCCCAAATTATACACCCATCTCCATCCAATAATGCCTACCTGAAAAGAATTTTGCGTAGAACAGATTGATTAAAAGAAGAACTAAGCTCACAACAGATGAGAAAACTTTTAAAATATGGATTATCCTTCAAACAGGTAGTCAAGTAATTATTGAAAAACACATCAGGTTTTCCAATTTGCAGCTTCAAAACTAGACTACACAGCCATCATAAAATATCCTTAATCTGACCTCTTACCTAGAATTTAGTTTGCTGAAGAACTTGGCTTGAATTTCAAAGTTATATCATTCCTATCTGCAGATATTTGTACTAGCTTATGACAAGGAAAGAGAGAAATACCAGCTTGAAAATAGTAGACCAAGGTGATATTCACAAAGAAATTAATATTAACATAGAAATAATGTAAGTAGTTCAGAAAACCACAAACTGAAGAGTCTTCACTGCTAGATGATCATTTCAAATCTACCTTCAGTTCGGGGACCAAAATGACACTACCACAAACAGCTCTGCTGCTGTGTGAGTATATAAGAAGGGTGTTTAAAAGTGACTTACTGTACTTATTTAGTACGAAAACTAAGTCAAAAATTATAGCTCCATATTTTTACATCACTGATTTACTCCTAAATACCTTTTATTGCTTACTGCTATAAACACTAAGTAATCTGGGGACTGAAATAATTGACACTTTCACTCAGGAACATTACCAGAAAAAGTTCTGCCTCTTGCTGAAGAACTTCATCAGGGTAATGCTGGGCAGGTAAGGGAGCCAAAAGCTAGATCTGTGGTTTTATTGGGCCTTTTTTATATTTATATACTCACTTACTCTAGAAAACTTCTAAATATGAAGCATTACTCAGAAGTATCATATGATTACTAAATTATAGTAGTTAAAGACAAAGAAAAGTCTGATGCTCATAGCTCTATACGAACTGATTATAAAACAGAAATAACACCTCTGTCAGAATGAAACAAACAAACAAAAACGGCTTTAGGAAGCAGCATAATTATAGGAAAAGTTTATACTACAGGATCGCGCTGCTGTGCTAGTCTCTTTGGGGGTGACACAGTAGTTTGGAATGAAAGGGCTGGACGGAAGAAAGGGCCATTCCATTCAAAAGCCCTCCTCATCCAAGACTCTAAAAGCTCAAGTTCTGTTTTCTTCTGCTTAATCTTTTATCCCTGCCACTCATGACGTTTCTTGTAAGACAAGTTTGGTCAATTTTTCCTTCCCAAGCTATTATATAGCATGTGTGCACTACTTATATCTTCAGAAGAAAGAAACGATGTAATTTTGGGTTCTTGCAGGTAATAGGTACCAGAAAATTGAAACTGATATATAATTATGTTCCTGCAAAATGGAAAATCAGAAATATGTAATAAGCAATCATATCATGCCACCAAGGTAAGGCAGCCTGCCCTCTAAATAGTACCATTTTTCTTAATTTCTAAACCGAGTTTGCTGAGGAGACTCTTCTCCCCCCCACACCCACCCCAAGTCTGGTAGACTTTTAAGTTTTTGTTAGTCAGCTTTTTTAAAATTTTATTTTTACAGCAAAACCAAAGAAAGCCTTTCTGCAATCCTAATTCCAAACCAGACCATTCTCAGAGCAGTTAATATACTCAGAGACCTATATTAACACAACTTGGATATTAACAGAGTGGAGGGGAGGTTTCACTGAACAATGACCATACAGCAAAATGAGCCCACTCAGCATCAGCATAACAGCAGAACACAGATTATTAGCTACTAATTACACATAACTATGTCATTACAAATTCTAACATGTGCTCCAAGATGCCATGAATGTATCTGCTGCACAGGAACACTTCCTAATCTTGTTCATGAAATAATTACAGGGGCTCTATCCTGCCAAATGAGGCAGTAATTAACCCTAATTGCTCAAAATGCAACTGGCTAATTCTAGGAGATTAATCAAGGGGATTCAATTATTATTAAATGACTTAATATGACAAATCGCTGCATTAGGAGAGGGGGGCTTTGCTCCATACAAGGTTCCTTTCCCAGCAGTGCTGCGTAAGACACATTCACCGTTCCACCCTGTGTGGAGGCAACCTCCTGCTTTCCCAAATCCTGTGCTGTGTTCGGTCCATTTTCCCAATGCCCTCCTCTTCTCCAGGGAGGTGGGACACCCCCAGACCGCACATCTGGAGCAACAAGTCACACCCACAGCCCCCTCCCCAAGGTAACGCTACACCACAGCTGCAGTAGTCCTCCTGACAGCTTTTCCATGACGCTTTTTGTTTACACCTTAAAACACAAATAGGTAAAACTTAATTGCTCTGATAAACAGACAAACAGTCTAAAAAAGGCAAGCAGCCAGAGTTCACAGAATACAAGTTTCAGGATTACAGTGAAGGTATCGACATGACTTTGAATGCAGGTCTAACCCCAGTTTTAGCCCACTCCTGCAGAAAGGCAGGGAGGAGAGGGCCAGAAGCCACTATAACAAAATTGATAATAGCACAGACAAAATACATTGCGGGAGAGATTACAGAGACTCTCAGGAAATGAAGTCAGAGAGCCTGCAGTTTCATGTAGGATGAACTTTTTCTTGTATTTGGTAATTACCTCTTCAGCATTTATTATTGAACTATAAAGGAGATAAAATACATTTATTCACTTACACAATCAACTGCTTTTCTTTGGCCTTTTCTTCAAAGAATCGAAGAGAAGAGAAAGCCAACACAGTACGTGTTTTTATAAGATGATTTTAAAACACTTGCTTTAAGCAAAACTCAACCTATTTCCTTTTTCTCTTATCATCAAAAAACTGGAGTCAGGAAACACTGTCTAGCTGGCAGAATCCCAAACTGGATATACCCTAAAACTGCTATAACTGCACTATAAACAAAAGAGGGGGAAAAAAAAAAACACAACAAAAAAAAGCCTAAATGCTAAGAAATCTATAGACCTTTATAAAAGGAAGGGAAGAAAACACAGAAGGAGAAAGATTAAAGAGACGCATGCACTTACCTGAGGATCATGCTGGTACTCCTGCCCTGGCAGCTTGCAGAGAGGGTTGTTCTGGTCCCCTAGATGATGCGGGTGGTTGTGCTGCCCTTCCATGGTATCATACCACACTCTGCCTCACGGTGCTGCTGGGGTTAAAAGAAAGAGGGGAGAGAGATGTCTTGTCACTGTCCATCTGGCACTGACAGCAAGAAACTCTTTCCAGGGGTGCGCCTACGTGTGGTTG
This sequence comes from Stercorarius parasiticus, assembly GCA_013396915.1. Lineage (NCBI taxonomy): Eukaryota > Metazoa > Chordata > Aves > Charadriiformes > Stercorariidae > Stercorarius > Stercorarius parasiticus. The sequence continues at coordinate 170,036 of VWZL01001161.1, forward strand.
TACATCAAGAACCGATTCCTCCCCTTTTTTCCCCTCGGATTGACTCACGCTTACAATTCCAGAAGAAAAAACACCACCTGTTCTCCCACCAGCCGCTGGAGCTCACTCAGCTGCTGACCGACAGACCAGGATGCACCCGCTGACACCCGCAAGCTGAAGGGATGCAGCAACAGGTCAAAGCTACCCTCGTTCTCCCGAGATTACAAAACTGAAATACCAATGTCACAAATATTACTGGTATCGTGTCATAATAAGTAAAATAGCAGAAAATGGTCTGGTTTGGTCACTGGTATGTTACTCACAAAAGATACTGTTTTTGTCAACTGTAACAGCAGCTAGCGTGACCTCCCCTAGAACTACTGATCCTAGATGATGCCCTATGGTGTCAGACACTTAGTGGACAACCCAGGAAAAGTTTCCAAGAAAGCACCTTTCCAGTTGTAAAACAAAAATGACAAAAAGTCCCACCAGACAGTTGTAGCTTTCTTTGGCCAGAGAGAACCTAGAAGTGCAGCTTTACCCACATTCTTTCTTCCCCACCCCCAAATTAAAAGTTCTTGTGCAGGTTGGTAAACCACAGGAAACAGTAGCTAGAAACCATATTAGATACCAGGAGATCAAAATATTATTCTAGGAACAAACAAACAAGGGACAATTCCATGAATGAATTTGTTCCAGTTTTACCTGCAGCAATTACTAAGCACAGTTGTCCAGCAGAATTTCCTACAAAAGTTACAGAAATTAAAAGGATACAGCACTGGAGAAGAGAATCTAGCAGAAGTTATCTGACAGAGCTTACTGTAAGGATGCAAAAATAAATTCACACAACGATCCTTCATTTTCATTCCAAAATTATCCTTCACACTACTGAGACCAATTCAGTCTCCCCTCCCTTTTTTAAGTGCAAAGATTTAATTTGGGAAGTTCTGAGTCACAACAGAAAACAAAATTTAATCTTCATTTATGCTGGTAGCACAGCTGGTGAAGAGCTGTGAAATCCAGCACCTGTAACATAAAACTTCCACACATCACATCTTGAGTCTACCTTGAACCAAATTATTTCACAGTATGACGAGTTTAGCTTTGTTTTGAGCAGTATTAGAAAACCAAGCAAAAGCTTGCAGGTAACAAGAAGGAAGAAAAGACACGAGTACTTGGGTGAGAGGGCTCCAGAGAGAGGTTATAATCAACCAGAACCCAAACCAATTAGAAGGAATCGGAAATGTGGTAGTCAGTTTCCATTTTTTAGAACTAAATTAAAAAAAAAAAAAAAAAAAGAAAATTAAAAAGTGAAATTCCCACAAGGTTGAGTGAGGAAAAGGAACTTATTTCCCAAACTGGATGTACTGTGCTTGTCATTATTTAAATAAGTTGCCGGACATAAGAAAATGCCATCCAAGTCCAACAGGCAGCAGTATGGGTACGACTGCTCTCAACTGCTCGTTGCCACCACGCAGAAATACCGCGTTCCTCCGAGTGCGTGTGCGCAACTGCTGTGCCTCAGCACCGGGACAAGCCACCCTGCCCAGCAGCCCGTGGTGACGCTGGCCCACGCTGCGCAGCTCTGGGCTCTCCCTCGCCCCAGCTCCCTCCCTACTCACCCAGCACCATGCGGTCGTCTGAAATGACAGTCTGCTCACCTTCAAACACTGTCCCGTGAAGCTGTAAAGAGCTGCCCATCAGGCAGCCGAGACATTCCCAGTGCCAGAACAACACTGTGATCCCAGATTAACTAATCCTCCTCCGACAGAGGTCTGCACGGGACTTGGGAACGCTGTAGTAAACAGTAACGGGGCAGTCACGGGCTTTTGGCTGAAAGCCCTCCAGATACATCTTCTGTTTACACAAGCGCAAGAGACCAGGCATATACATTTTCTAAAGCCCTTCGAGGAAAAAAACACCTATCAGTGTCACCATGTCTGAGCCTGACTCGGGGACAAATCCTGGTAACTTTATCAGCTCTTCAGGGGACACTTTCAGAGTGGATCCCAGTGCTCCTTGCTCCATGACAGTTACAGGGCCAGGCTCTGGCCCCCAGTAAAACCAGTCCTCAGAATTCATTCACAGCATATACAGAACAGGCACAATAAACACACTAACGTCCTTTCCCCACAAAGAGCGCAGGTTTTTGGGGCTTATTTAATGATGTTATCCACAGTTAGTTATCCATTATCCACACATCTCTAGGTAATATGTCTTTTAGAGTCACATTTTTGCTGTCCTTAGCCATGATTAGAAGTGTACTGGTGACAAGGGAAGATTTAGTGGCCAACACAAGCATTTGCAGAAACTTGTTTCAAGAGTTTTGGCAAGTATTCACTCAGTGAAAGAGCACAACCTGACCTCATTAGTGTATTAATAGTGCACGCCTGGCACTTGGGCAATGCCTAACTCTTAATTTAAAATACAAAGGTATTTTAAATATTTGGGGGAGTGGAGGAGAAAATATGACGCAGGAGGATTTCTGTAGCAAGTTGTGCTTGGTTCTTTTAACAGTTGTCAGTGAAATAAACCTTTAGCTGCGGCAGATCTTTCCCAACACCAGCCATGGTAACACGTGCGCACGCAGCATTGGGAAGAAAGCGGAGAAAAGGCTCTTCTTGGTGCTTAAGCAAATGAATGTTTACTCTAAGAAACACTCGCTAGAAAAGAGTTGTGAGAGCTGGAGAGCCATGTAAACAGGCTAACACATGGGTTGCTCTCAATAAAAAGGTTTTCGAAGTGGGTACTATGAAACTCCAGTGGGAGAAGGATCATCACTATTAGCGTGAAGAAGTTTAAGATTCCTTCAGCACCAGGCATCTGTAAGTTTACTAGTAACCAGGTGAATACTTAAAAAATAACAATATGGCTCTTGATATCAACATTAAAATGTCATATGAAATTTCTACTTCCCATTACACTGCCAAAATTATCTTAATTATTTTATTATTCATGATGTGAAGAAAGGCTGTTCACTGGGACGGAGAACGTAACACACATTCTTTCTCTTCTAAGCCCAGAAGCACAGAGAAAACACTGCTGGGGACTGCAGGCCACTGACAGCCTCGCTTCTCGCCATTTCTCTCCAGAGGAATTCAGAAATTTCACATTTACAGCCTTGAGATAAAAGGCATGTCCAGGCGGTGTCATGTGAAACATCTGTAGTCTAACACGGATCCAACATTGTATCTACCACGTCCTGTCTTTGGAAAGGGCTAAAGCTCAAAAAGAGAAAAGGGAGGTATTTCTGAATATGAGAACCTGAGTCACCTGATCATACACAAATCTGGGGCATTCCTAAGAGAACCGTATTTTCCAGCTGCCGTAAGGAAACCCAAGGTGCTATTACTTACTGCGAGGGGTTAGACAACAGGAAGTCAACGAACAGCTCAGAACAGCCCAGCTGCCACGAGCGGGGACGGGAATGTATTAGGTGGAGAATTTGGGTTTGGTCCCTGTTTGTTTAAAGCACTACAGCTGGAAGCAAAGGAAGAAGTAAGAACAAAATATCAGCTTTGAAAAGAGATACCGCCCGACTCACATGACACCGGCTCCAAGGCCGCTGACACCTATGGGACAGCGTGTCCTGCTCCGGGCCCTCAGCTCGGCTATTCTGGGCTCCTGGCAAGCACTCCTTAGAGGTAGCCTGGAAGGGGGATCCCTAGGAAGGGGCTTTACGGAGCGTCTTCAAACAGCAGCTAACACCCCAAGGGCAACTTTATGATGTCAGAAATTCTACAGGCTTTTTGAGAATCTCTCTTTTAAAAAGTCTAACTACAGAACCAATATTGCAATTAATTTTTCAAACATGAAAATGTTGAGCAAAGAACATGACAAGTGTCTGATAAAACTGCTTAAAACCAGTGACTTTCACACCCATTCCAGATACATGCACTCTCCTGAGGAAATGATCATGTTCTGAGCTACATTTTACTAATCCTGAAGTTAGTCTGGATATTAGCTGCAATACGTTCAATAGGAACCTCATTTTCTTCAGGTTCGTATCTCAATAGTTTTGCAGGCAATTCAGTTACTCTCTAAGAATTCAGAATCTAAGTTTAACAACATAGTGGGGAATATGACCACAGCCCATGTGGGATGAGCAGCTTATTCTCTCAAACTACAACTCGATGAACATTTATCTGTCGCCATGTGCTCTTGACTCCATAGGGGAATAACGCAAAAAGGAGAAACACAAAACTCATGTCCAACTATGCTAAACCACCTAAAAAAGAAAAGGCCCCATCCACACAGTACCATGACTAGCATCATAGTCATCAAGCATCCTGCCACTTACTGTCACCCTCCTGCAGTACAGCTATTAACGCATGCACTGGCAGGATTCACAGGTAACCTGGAGTTTTTACAAAGCAAGAGAAAATAAAAACCCTCTCATGCAGCCGGCTCCCATACCACGTCCCAGGCTGCAGCTCCTCTTTGGGTACCTAACCGTCCTCATGCCCCATCCCATCCCTCTGAGGCCTGAATCAGTAGAAAGCAAAACAAAACCCAAACTCCCATCAAACCCCGTAGTACCTTGCCGGTATCTGACAGGTGGGATTCTTAGGGCAGAACAGCCCAAGGCACCTGGTAGCAAAGGCCAAGATCATTAGTTACGAGACACTCATTAAGGAGCAGACCCTGATCAGCATCTTGGCACTCAGTCTCACACAGCCTGCTGCCCCGGGTGCAGCTCCTCTCTACAGCGTCTCAGTGAAACAGCTGTGACCGGCCTAATCGGGTCTCACCATGTGTCTCCTGGTGCCTCAAACTCAACTACAGGCCAAATTATTTGCTCCCAGATGTATAATCAACATGATAGGACCGTCCACCTCTGAAGCAGACAGCAACGCGTCAGTCTGAGTGCTCAATGTTAGAACCATTTTCTGCACCAACACTCTTCGCCTTCCTGCAGACGCCCCGCTGCTCCCTGCGCCCAGTGCTGCCAGTGCTCTCGGCACTGCCAAACCCCTCCTCAACGCCAGGGACATGGCATGGGGTGGCACTGCCACAGCAGCTCTTCCTGTGACACGTATTGGAGACTTGACAGCGAACAGCTTTGTAAACGCAGAATGAGACATGGCAATTCCAGCTTTCCCTAGTACTGCCAGCAACAGTATTCTGCAGAATAAACCAGGAGGTTTTCCACTCTTGCACCACTTCCTACTGTAAAAGCCACACGACTCCATCCCGAGGAATGTCAGCCTTCCTGGCTGTGAAGCGGGGGCAGCTGTGCCCTTCCTGGAAACGTTACGGGGCTTTTTGTACCTCTGACCTGCTCCAATGCCCTCAAATATCATGTGATATATTTACACGCTCTTCCACTCAGTTACTATATCCCTCTCACATCTTCTCGCTACACAAGTTGTGTAAAACAAAACAAAAAGGCAAGTCTTATACAGTTCCAGAAACTCGCGAGCTGTTTAAACACAGAGAGTACGTTACTTAAACTACTGCACAAATGTCCACCTTTTAACATACACAAAGAATGGAGATTAAGGGTGAACGAGACCCCCAGTGCACAGAGTGCAGGCTCTGCCGCCCCCACGCCACCCGCACACCCCCACTGCAGGCTCCCCACCCACGGCAGCAAGGCAAACTATTTTACAAAATAAACACAACCACATCAGTAACACCTTCTTCCTCCCTGCTGCCCAATAATATTCTTCCTCTTGCTTGCTCATAAAATAAATCTGTCAGGATACTATACGAGATTACCTATATATTTAAATGATGATCTTGGCTTATGATTACATTATAGCCGTGGTTCAGGGTATGTGCTGTGGGGAAGGCAGTCCAATCCTAGGAGAGTATTATTTTCGAGTGACTTTTATTGTCCATTATCTTACACCATTTCTGTCACAGCTATGATGTCTGGTAGGAACAGTTCACAACAGAAATATCTTTGTCGTTAGTATTCTCATTGCAATTTAGTCAGATCAACCTTTAAATCTCATCCATCATACTGAAGAGCTTTGGCAAAGCAAGCGCAGTAATATATGCTTCCATGCAAAACCTAATTACAGGCTAGGTTAAAAAGCCTACCCTATTCCTTCTGCAGTGCAAGGTGACAGGAAATCCTGAGCATCCCTTGATTTCTCACTCTCCCTTTTTGCTGGTGAAGTGCGTAACCCATTCATTACAGCAGACTGATTCTGTCTGGCACATGACAAACTTACTTGAACCTAACAATTAAACTTCTGACAGTGTTTCCAAAAGCGGAGAGTATTTACTGTAAATGCTTGACAATTTTTTCCTCTCTGCTCATCCCTCTCAACAGTCACCTTATGATGACTGGAAATTACCATAAGCAAATAGCAGTCTAACATCCAAAAAAACCCTCATGTTAATGTGAAATACACACCTGCCAACACTGAAAAAAAAAATAATAATGAATATGAATGTTAAAGGAAACAACATGAGGAATGCCACTGAAACGCATGAGCTGGGAGAGAAGAGCAGAGTTAAATACTACAATACAAGAGCTGTCTGGGAGGGGAGAGGTGGGGGAGAGCTGGGCACCGGGCTGAGCCCCGCCCCCTCTGCCCCACCGGCAGCTCCAGGCCCCAACCAGGGAACTCGAGACAGAACTGATAAACTGCGTGCGGATATACCACCAGTAAAACGTTTTAGAATATGAGGCTTAGCATTAAGATGAAACTGTACCTACAGATACACACACACAAACTAACACAGAATGAGTTACGGACACCTGCAAAGTCTGAGAAAGCACAAAATATATGGAAGCGTGAACAGACTCTTAAAAACAATATATTAAGATCGCTCAGTTACCCAACTTTGTTAGATTTAGTAATGTCATCCATGACCAAAGTGCTAATATATTACCTAATATAACTTTTCCCATCCTCATTGACATAAACTCTAAAGGACAAATGAAAACCGGCAGAAATCAACTCTCCCAGCCTTTAATCAGGAAAGCTTTGAAGGGCAGGCCCTGGATCTAGTACTGCAAGTAATAAAAGCATCAGTCACCAAATGCAGTTAAAGGCAATAGTTGTGTTTCAAAGTAAACTTTTCTTTATCAATGTTTGTAAGTACTAAGGACCCTACCTGTGTTTTTTAACTCAACCTTTATTTGAATTTCATTTAACAGATGGATATTTTTGAAAACTTTCAGAAGCATATCCTCATCCCTCCTTATATAACTCGTATTAATGTAAGTTACAAATATTCAAAATACGGAATTGACCTCACAATAAGAAAATACAAAAGTGTATTTATGTATTTATACATTCAAAATTTTACAAGTAACTGCTGCCCAATTAAAATACAGAAACCAAGTCATGGCCCTCAGTGAAAATTGTACCTGCAATTTATAAACCTCTAACAAGGATGAGGATGTTTGTAACAAATTGACTGCTGAGCAGAAAAATGTTGTTTTAACCTTAACTTCCATTTTACAAGCGTTGGAATTACCCTGAAAGCAGGTTCAGATGGGTTTGTGTTAAGAGTTTGAGCAGATCTTTTGTTAAGACTTCGTGCAAACTAGATTTTCAACAGCCAGTGCTGAAGTGCTGGCTTCTCGGAGACCCCAAATCCACTAACTGAGAATCTTTCAGAAAAATGGCTGAAAAGCCCTAGAGCTTTTTCATACTATGTCAACAACTGATATTCATTAAACAAGTGCTGTGACAGAAACTGTAATTCACTCTTCCTTACCTAGCAGCAAAATGACATTAAGTCAACTATTTAAAGCTATTCGGAGCCATCTCACTGTAGATGTCAATAAAACAAATGCTTCCTGCCAATAATTAAGTATCTGTGTCAAGCGTCCCCCTCTCTTTCAAATCACATCACTCTCTACATCCAGCTCAGGTCCATATTCCCATTTTAAGTAAGCTCAAATACTCTGTATTCTAGTTTGGGGACAAATATAGTAAAATGACTTGAAAACGGCAAGGTCCGACACAGTATTCTCTCCTCTCCAACTGTGTTACTATGTCTGAAGATGCTACTTGAGTTTATACAATACTTTTGAAAGACCATTTCATATGCCCATTGCTTGCATGAGTTCTCACCACCAACCAGGAAGGTAGTTAGCTTACTTCTGATTTTGGTTTCAAGAGGTTTAACTTGAGTTAAAGGTTGGGCTTTCCCCCCCTGCCCCCCATGTTGTAGTATCAGCTCCCTAGAACTTGGTTCCGAATCAAAGGACTTAATTAAAGTCTTCCAAATACACTTTAGATGCTATGTAGCTCAATCCATCCATTACAAGGGATGGTGTAACAGGGCTCCTATTAACCAGGCCTAGGATCAGTGCCAAGAGTACTCGGTGATTTATAGTTATGACTAAGTAATCAATGTGATAAGGTAAATGTTCCATTTCACCAGCCTAACCGGACTATTCCTCTCTCATTTCACCATATAGAATTTCCTAGATGCAACATCACATGTAAATATTTATGTACAACGTTTGTAAGATGTACATAAATACAAAATATATATTCACATACAAAATTGAGGATGGATAGCAGTCAGTGGCATTTAAAGTAACAATAGTTCCTCTGAAGAGAGATAACACTGCAAACACAGCAGAGCAACAGCAGTTTGCGTTTTTCCCCAACAAGTTTTCACTTACGCATGTTTCAGATAAAGAAAGAAGCCAACATACCTTAATTTATATTCTTCTAGTTGCAATTTTGTGCCTTCCAGAAGTATTCACTATACTCATTTTTACAACCTTTGAAACATTAGAGAGAGACCTCTTGGGCCACTACTGGTGCTAACGAAACACATGTTAAAAATAAACACATACTAAATCTACCTGGAATTTTACTGTATTGCTTACTAAGCATGCAACAACATGCTCACCTTTTAATTTATAATGCAATAAAGCTTTCAAGTCTGAAGCCAAATTATTTAAGAACATTTGTGTTATCCTTCTCAGAATTCATTCATTTCTGATGAAGGAAGGATTAAATATAGGTTGGAAATGTATTCATAACGTATACGTTCACAGAAACTGCCAGACATTTTCCCATCATTAAATCATAACTGAAATAAGTAACATCACATACAGCTATGAAAGGCGCACTGTCTGTACCAGCAATGTCAGCTTCATTATCGCACTGGCTGTACACTCTCCCTTCCGCATCAAGGCAGCAATCAACTATTTGCACATAAGTAAGCAAACTTACTGTACTACTGGCTCATTGACAATCTACATGTGAAATACAAACAGTTTCCACTCTCGATCAACATCTGAAGAGCCCTTGTAAAAAAGAAGAGCCAAAAATCAACTATTAGAGAAGTCTGATTGTTCCCAACCTATGGCAAAAACGTCCAATTTAAGTCAATCGCTAAAATAAGTTTCTACCACATAAAACTACAAATCCAAACTACTTCCACAGTTTGTTCCTATCAAGACACCTTCAGCAACTAGCCATCTCAAATGAGAGCACAAGCAAACAGATCATTTGAAGCCAGTAAGACAAAAACAGAAGTAACATCCGAAGTACAAAAAAAATTTAATTAAGCTCTGTTGCTGCAGCCCCAAAACCCCAATGCGGGAACTGTTCAGCCTGGTCTGCTCTCAGACAGCTTAACAAACATATGACCTTAATCCTAACAAAGTTTTCTATAAATACACATATACATATGTGATTAGAAACACCACCACTTAGCACTGCTAAATACCTTTTAATTAGCACATTTCCAAGCACTTGACAAATATTAAGCAAACCTCACAAAAATACTGCTGAAATACCGCTGCTATTTCCCAAATGTTTAAGGAAAGCTTAGGCAGACCAAAGTAAAAGAGCAAGCCCATGTGAGACGGGCTCAGAATCCCCGAGGTCTGCTGTTTCATGCAGTTTATCTCTAGAGCCATGAATTTGAGTCTTCAGCAGCCAACAGATCTGTCTCCAATACAGGGAAAAGGAATGGAGGAAGATATAGATATATGTTCACCCAACTTCAAAAATCAGAACAGCAGCTTGAAGTATTTACATTTCTCATAATCAGAAGAAAGAGGAAATGATGGCGAGAATTACACAGCCCAGCCAATCTACAGATTCATATGACTCAAATCCAAAGGCAACTTCAAAGCCACCTCAGAAACCCCTATGCAAAACTTCCAAGCAGCCAGATGCCAGCGTTGCAGGAAGAGCTTTCCCAGCATCTGCATCCTGCAAGTAACAGCCAAACGGAAGCAGAAACTCTTCCCCCCGTAAAAAGGTTTAACATTTTTCTACTTACAAAAATAGCTACATTAGAAATACGTTTGTATTTTTTCCACCTCAAAATATGCCAAATAAGAATGTATTGTGAATATTGCTATAAGGTGTCTTATCCATACTAAAAACAATCAGCTTCCCTCCATGTTCCTGAGTACCTGGAACTAATGGCACCGGTTTTCCAAAAATTAATGCAGCTCCTTAGTTCATATGCACATTTCTGTATCACTGTGTCAGATTTCTGTAACACATCTCCATCTCCTTTCCCAGATGGGCACAGTTTTCCTTAAAGAACAAAATTCATTCACCAGTGCCCTGCAGATCAAGGCTACGGGTTAAAACAAAAAAGATCTGCTCTTTATAAAGTCTGCATAGCTACTTTTATTACTTATTTTGATGACAGACAGGGTTAATGAAGTTCTTGCAGAGAACTCTCCCTTTCCTGGGCTAAATGCCCAGATTCTTTCAGGATTCACAAGACTTGTGTATTTAAATTGGGTCCAATTTTTTTTCCCCCTACAGAAAGGCCTGCACAGAATGTTCTGAAGAGAAACTGGAATTAACCTTTCAAGAAAATTACAACTGAATGTGCAAGCTCTGTATAAGAGACAAATCACATTTCACACTATATTCTGCCCTCCATGTAACAATTTTCTATTATTCTAATAAACTTCAATGTTGAAGCATAAACTCAGTACTACCAGATTATTAAAAGCCATAAGCTTACTCACGCAAATAAAAATCTTCTCTCCTGCCCACCCTGCATTTCTTTCCCAATCTCCCCTGGCTGCCAAGATACCGCACTGATCTCAGATTAACACAATGCTGTTAGAACAGAGAAATTCACCTATTTGAGAGAGCTAGAAAAAATACACTTTACTCTACCAAGACAACAGCTCCACAGCTTCATTTCCAGTTTCTTGTCTGAAAAATCTCTGCTATATTCCACAAGGTGCCTTTTGGGCATTCCCGGCTCCACAGCGATACATTGATCCCTGGCTAAGCAGTTTCTCCCCACACAGCTACAAGAAATGGGCAGACTGGGGAAGACTTGCCCTGCACTGGTCTTTCCATCCCCCTAAAATTGAGGTCCATCTCACAGTTGTTTTGGAGACACTACACAGTCATTTAGATAATAATAAAATAGCACTTGTGCCAGACAGCTTGAAACGAAGGAACGAATAGACATTTGCAAAGGCCTTTACATTATGTTTCCAAAATGCAGCATCTGTTCTATCTACCACCAGATACCTCCCGATCAGCCGCAGCCACGATGAGAAGTCCCGGGGTTAAAGTGCTAATGCAATTAAAAGAAAGAAACAAAAAAGTCCAGCTGAGGCACAGAATGCAATTTAGCTTTCAGCAATCCATGAACCCAGTAAAACATAATTTTACAACCATCTCAAATTACCCGTTTTTAAGAGTAATTATGCAGAACACAGCTGAAAATATCTACCATGGACCAATTCATCAGCATTCAAAGACAACTGTTTACCACCAGATACTTGCACAAATACAAAGGTTTGTTTCAGAAAAGAAACACAAATATTTACAGTATTTCAAAATAAGCTACAATATGCTTTAGTAATATCAGTGCAAATTATGCTGACACCTTATTAATACCTGTGAATAACACGCTACTACCCATCAATAGAAATAATTTTTCTATTCCAGCAAAACCCACGCGCAGTTATCCCCAACCATTGAGGCACCAAGCAACGTGGCAAAGCAAGTGCAAAAACAGAAAAATAAAAATTAAAGAGCAGTGACAGCAAATGATCAAATTGACCTAATGTAAAATAAACCAGCTTAAAGAGCTAGTACAAAAATACAAATGAACAGTGATGTAGCAATTTATTTGGAAATAACATGAATTGCTGTATTAAATGTCCAGACTTGACTGGAGTCAATGATGGGGCCAAAACACACCTGTCCTGACTCCACACTCTGCTTTGCTCTAACACCTACACAGTATCACAAAATAAACGTGGATCCCCACAGTGATGTCAGCAGGATCCTGCAGGGATTTATAGAGATTTGGAAAGCAAGAGGAGTGTGTGGGCAAGGTTTCTATAAAAACAACAAAGCCATTTCGGTAGTACACATTCCTGTGAGCGGACAGAGCTCCCACACTACAACCAAGAGCCGCGTTAACAACTTCTTTTAAAAGAGTAAATGTGTGGAAAAAGGGAAAGCGCGGAAGAAAAAAAAAGATATTTCAATAAATAGGAAATATTTATTAATGAATTTGCAACATCTACCAGTCGGTTGACAGATGCAGACTATTTCAGACCAAACCAAGGCAAGAGAGAAGTGAATCTAAAGTCCCCGAAATGCAGACCCTCAGTGGAGGGAGGCAGAGGCAGGACTACACCGCCCAGTTCAAGAGGTCAAACCCAACCTTTAAAAGCTGGGAGGTGGCAAGGAGAGGTGCTCTGGCACAGCAGCAAGTGCCCCAGCTCCGCTGCCTGATGACTCATTCCCTCATGAGTTTACAGTCTAAATCAAGCCAAAAGCATACTAGTAAAATGATAGTTAAGGCTATGGAAGAACGTAACTGCCACATGCTCTCAGCAAAATACACAGCCACATCCTTGCAAGCACCAGCATTTCACACTATGGCAACAGCATGAAGGAAAAGCTACAGACAACAGCAACTGAGTCCGGAGGGGAATTAATGCCACATATTGGATGCGTGAACAAAAGCTACCCTGGCTATCACTGCTGCCCAATGACTTAAGAGGAGATACAAACTTAAATATGGTCCTCTATAACAAATTAGAGACAGTCCCCAAAGGGAAACTCTATTCCCCACATCATCTAGCTGCTTTTAGCAAACTCATTAGTGCCATCTGTGTCACCAAAAACACGAGCAGGCTGGCACTCAGCTGTCCCCAATTTCAGATGAACAACAGGAAAGATAACATGCAACTTCAGCAGAGTCTGATAAGACTCGTGATGAATGATTCATTTCAAACTTTACTTCCTTTGGACCACTACATGCAAACAGGTTGTATAAAACACACGCAACACTCATCTCCTGCCAACCCAGGCTTCATTTTCACTTACACTTTTCCAACTCCAACTCCTCCCACAGCAGCCCAAGGAAAGACACCACCACCTTCTCATGCCAGTCCCACCAACTCCGAAATAAAGCTGACAAAAGACAGGAGGCCACCTCAGAAACACATGCCACGGTCACGCTGTGCAGGAGAGAAAACATCAGCACAAAGCTCCCCCACAGCTGCCTTTAGGAAAATGCAAAGCCAAGTCCTCCAAAAGGTGTGCTTAGATGTGCAGAAGGAGACTAGGAGAGGGTGCTCCAAGCAGTGCTGGAATATTGTTTTTCATTGCCTTGTTATTGACGGAATGAACAATGCTGAGGCAGTAAAATTTGACCTTCCCATTCTGAAAACAAAGTTCTTGTTTCCTTCATTACCCCTTTGACATTTTTCTAATCCATAAGCAAACAGAATATTGAAGAGTTTTGGGGGGGGGGAAACACCAAAAAAACAAGGAACACCACAGTGTGATGTGCTTACTACAGAATTGTGATAGTGAATCATTGCTTACCACTGGGAAGAAAAAGTGCAATTAGAACATGGGTTCCTTTGGGCACTTCTTAGATCCCCAACAAGCCATCATAGATGTTGAAACCTGCTTTTGCAGCAGAAGCTTCATCTTGAAAATATAAAACAGAAAAGCATAAGAGAAGAAAAGCCAGTAGATCACACTTGAGCATTCACAGGTAACAAAAGAAGGAGATTTTGGCACTAGACCAAAGCATCTCTTAAGCATCTCTTACCTACCTTACCTGCCCTTACCTACCTTAGGCTTTCCAGAAAATTTCCTGCCATTCTACTGTTTCCAAGAGCTAGTGGCCACATGAGCAATGATGGATGCTCCCCAAACTCAGGGTTTCCAAGTCACCATCAATTTTCTTGACTACTGACACCTCTCTCCCAGCCTACAGATCCAAACTTATTCCTAACAGGTAAAATGCTACGGAAGGAGTCCCTTTGCTACACAAGGACCAGCAGCATCAGGTCACACTGCTGTGGTACTGCTGACAGTAGCAAAAGGAGCAAGGGGAAAGGCAATTTCAAGAAGCAAAACTCCAGTGCTGGGAGATGACTTTATTCTCACTTTCCATAGGCCAACCCAAACCCCATAGAACCGAGCAGATTTTCACTTTAACATGGATACGAGAACATAAAATCAAGTCAGCCATCCCTCCCTGCTACAGAACAGTGTGCTCGCAACACAGAAAATGCTTGACTCGTAGCAATCAGTTTCATCAATAGAAAATCAAAAATATTTAAACTCCATTTGCAATTTTGACTTAAGTAACTGCAACTTGATTAACAGCCTTTCCTTCAGAGAGAACTGCTGCATTAGTGATGAAGCACAAAAGCTAACATAAGTCATCATAGTCACTTTGAAGTAAGTACAAACCAGGGAGACTAAAAGAAATCCCAATAAATAAGTCACAGCGCAAGTTATTGCATACCTTAATATACAAAGAACTAAGAGCAAACACAGGTAAAGAACTGTACCCAACAGTGTTTACCCTTGGATGGTAAAGTTCTTACAACTGACATAATGTTATAAATTGAGTAATTGACCCGCAAGGAAGTAAGGAGCTCAAGAGAGTTAAAAATTACCCTATAAATACCATAAAGATTAACAGATTTGTAATACCCACCCAAGAAGCACTTACTCTAAGTAGAATGATTATGAAAACACAGCAAGAATATTTACTACATAGTACTGAGTTCAGTATATACAGACTGCCACAAAAGGCAGCGCTGGTTCTTAATATAGTGACAGCTGAAAGTCACCACTTAGATTTCCCAACTGATTAAAGGGTAGCATAGACACACACAGTTGTGACTTATTTGCTTCTTTGGAATGCATTCTTACATTTTTAAAACCCTTTTCAAGATCATTTAGTGTTTTTTTTGTTTCAGTTTAACATTTTTGAGATTTAGTTTTGCACAACTCTGACAGAAGAGCTAATGAAATACTGACAGCACAAAAGAAGGAAAGCAGAACTTCCATGAATGAAAGAGGAGGGAATAGTTGTGTCCATGTTTGTTGATATCTATTCTGCCCCGAGTCCCTACTCTTGGAGGAAAGGAACCTTAAAATACCTACAGCTTTTCTCCCTATCTCCTCACTGTAATGACACACGTATGCCCCGAGAAGCAGAACCCACCACAAACTCTCCAAGACAGGCTGGACATTCAGAGTGTTCCTACGCAAGAAACAAAATGTTCCAACAAGGAGAAAACCCACTCCTCTTCCCAACGGCAGACACAAGTGTCCACAAGGTTAAGAACAGGACAGAGACTTAAACTGAAATTCCTGAAAGGAATCGTATTGAGTGTTCCATGAAGTTGCAATCCATCCTGTACGTCAACATTCCCCAATTATTGCACCATCTGCAGCGATTTCGATCTCCAATTCCACAGTTTAAAAATTACTAGGTTAAGAAAAATGTTACTCTACCAAGTAAAAGAGGAGAGTTGGCTCTAAGGAAAGAAGAAAAATTGCAACTTTTATTATCCTGCACCACTTGAGCCAGGAGCCAGCGGCTGCGTTGACAGCAAGTGGCACCAAGCAGGGATGGAAGAGCTCAGGCTGTGCTACCTCGCAGCACACCGGCCCTCGAAGGGAGCAATCCCAACTATCCGGCACCCGTTCTTCCTGTCAGCATGGACTTAAAGCTCCGCTTCGTGCACACCATGGGTTTTCAGCAGGCTGGTGGATACTTCCCGCCTCATAGCAAGTGGGCTTCTCAAAGACCAAACGACAAAAGTAACGGGAGAGCAGGATTTGTCACTGAGCTCTGCAAAATGAGACTTGCAAATCCTCCCCAGGGTGTGGAGCAGCACCTGCTCCGTCAGCGGCTGGGTACAGGGTCACAGCCCTTATCACTTCGGCTTTTGACCCCTGAAATACCAGCACACTAGGTGAGGCCACTATGATTCACATGGATGTACCGCATGGAGGAGCAGGATGGCGACAGCGTCCCCCAAAGGGACAGCATAACCACTCCTGTGGAATCCCACCCAGGTCAAATACCGGAGGATGTTTCAGGCCTGAAAGGTGGGATGCTGCGATGAAATGGGACACTGAGACCCCCTCAGGAAGGTCCCTCAGCTGTCTCCTGGCAAGGCTGAAATGCCTATCTGGGGATGCCCCAGCTGGGCTGTTGACAGCCACTCATTTTGTAAATAGCTGTGGCAGTGCAAGACATTATCATCCCTTCCTCAAAGGGGAGCCTCTGCCCCATTCTCCAGCATTGCCACACTCGGGTTTATTACCCTTGATTCCTCAGTTAGGTTGGTTTGTAAGAAGTTTAAGCTCACCCAACAAGCATTGCCTGAGATGCGCAGGGAGCACTCCCCCACGCAGCACGAGATCGGGAGCCATCTCTTCCCCTGAACCAGAAGACTCCTTCCTTTCCAAAGGGGCTTTCTGGAATAGCCTCAGCAGCATCTCCACACTTGGAAAAAATAAACATTTCAACACAATTTCCAACTGATGTGTTACATATTGTATTGAGATAAATCAGTCCAGAGGTGCAGCCACATTTTAAAGACACAGTGAACGAAACACACACAGACCACTGCACCTGCAGCACCCGACAGAGAAATCAGAAGAGCTTCAGAATGAGAACTGCTTGAAATTACAACCAAAACCAGTCAATACTTTGATAAAACAACAAAATAAACTACCTTCCTAAATAGCAAATGCATTGATGTGTCAGGGTTGGTGCCCGAGGTCTGTCCAAAGCCAGGGGATGGCTCGGCACCTACTTGGATTCATCATGTGGAGCACACACAAAGTTTGGAGTGCAGAACTGTAGACCTAGGCTACTCAAAGCAAATAAACACAAAAAGTTTAAGAAGTGCCTAGGGATTGTAATATACCTGTTAATAGTCCAGAAACAAAAAAAAAGTGAGGAAACCACCATACAGGAAAAAGCTTTATGCCAGCAGCAGCAACTTTTTAATTTAAAAAGAACAATCTTACCATCTTCTGCATTTCGCGATCAGGCATGTCATAACTATTTTAATAAGTTTTATAATTGCCAGGATGTACTGGCTCATAGAACAATAAAACGGCGTATCCAGTTTACAATCTAAAACTAAATTTATGTAGTTCTGTGCACAAACACCATTTCTGCCATCTTGAGATCTTTGCAGAAAACGCTCAACTAACAAAAATCACTGTATCTTTCTCACCTGCCCTTTTCAGACTTCATTGCACTTGGACTCTATTAAAAATACATATTTGCTACATGCTTCCTTGACAGTTTCTAATCCACCCGATTTTGTTGTGTGAAGCACAGTACAAGAACAGGACAGAAATACCACCTCATCTTACTGAAAGACAGCTGAGTCCAAAGAAGTAATTCAGAAACTACCTGCAAGACTTTTTTTTTTATTTTTTAAATGTAATAAGTAATGCATTCTGACTGCCAAACAAGCATTTGTGAGGTTTCAAGAATGCTTTGGAGTACAAAATTCCTAGAGTCTCATTCACTTACACCATTTGGTTTCAAATAGATACAGTCTGCTGTCAGTTCACTTAAACGTGTAACAGGAAACTCAAATTTGACTAAAAGGTTGTATTACATTACTAGTGGTTTTATATGGAAACCTTTTTAGAAATAAGAAGCTAAGGGGAAGTTTTTTTTCCCCTCTCCCATCTGCGACAGACAGCTGTTCACTGCCTGGAATCTATGATAGCAGACACTTAAAGTAGCACCATGCTGAAGTAAACACTTCAGAAATTTAATTTCTTTAATTGTACTGACACTGTAAAATTATTTGCAATTTACTGCAACGTGCCATGTGATAAGCTGTATCATACAACTAAATACTGGAGGCTAAATATACCGTTTTAGTTGAACAAAAAAAGTACTTTTTCTGAAATATTTTAAAGTGTTAAGAAACAATCCAAAAAGCTTCTCCCGCATGTACAGCAATGGCGCTTAGGGCAAGTCCAGATGTTTAAATACTTAGCACAGGTTAGAACTTGAAGTAACCTTGATCCAATCCAATATGCATGTAAAAAATAAGCCAAGATAGAAGACCCATGTACCCATAAAAAGATTTGACAGCTTTACAGACTTCTGCATTCAAACCACTATTAAAAATAACTCCCTGTGGTTTTCTGTTTTTAAACAAAATTTAATTACAGGTTCTGGAACTGCCCACTTTGTCACATACAGAACCTTGGTTCTCCCTGTCCTACATTTCGGCCAAGTGAAGACAGCAGCTTCCAATGTGGCTTTAAAAAAAAAAAAAAAAATAATGCACACACCTCCACACACACATCCTCAAACCTGTAAGAAATTTTTAAACAAGTATTTTATACAGCTTAATTTTCTACTTAATTTAAACACACTGCAGCAATTTCAACCTGCTGGGGAAAAACACTAAAACACTATGATTTTCAAGTCCGTTTTAAACCTAGATTTTGCATGCAAATATTTTGGCTTTTTTTTTTTTTTTCCTCCTTCAAAATGAAAAATATTGTCTGGGCCAACATTACCTCTCAGTTTGAACAGGTTCTTCTTCTGTCTCCTAGATACTATTTCTTTTCCTCCTTTTAACTTTAGAGACTCAGCTCTACAGCAAAACATGGAATGCAGAGGTGGAAGAGACCTGTTACACCACACTCGACGTGCTCTGCAGCCGACAGACTCCGCTCCCTGAACAGCATCAGGCCAGAAAGACCAAGCTGCACATCCCCGTCCCTCCATGGCCCAGTCCCCTCTGGGAAAAGGCAAGGACACAGTCTGGGAAAACACAAATTGCCCTTTCAGCAGACACAAAGAGTGACTGAAGTGGTTGAACTCTCTTATTTTGCCGCCTCCTTTTTTGGTTCCTTAGTTTTACACCAATTTACCCAGCTGAGCCAACTCCCCATCACTCCAGATGCCAGGGGACACCATCTGGTTTGGGAGCCCAAGCTGTTTGATGTTAGCTCGGCCGCGCAGGGGCTCTGCATGACACTGAGACATACCAAACCTTCCCCATTCTGTTACCCCCAGCTTTCAGATAAACTGTACTTATCTTCCAGGGCACTCAGAGATCTACCGATGAAAAAGCACAAGGAACTTGCTGAATGCTGGTGTGTGCTTGTACTAAAAGCTTTACAAAGGGAAGGGTGAGTGTAATAAACACAGCATGAACAGGACTTACTAACAGAAGAAACTATTTTCAAGGCCTCTGCCTTTAACAGGACAAAGTGTTAACTCTGTCCATTTTGCACAACCTTTAACTTCCACATGATTTTATACTGGGAAAGGCCATTTTGCTCGGTCCACAGAACGTGGCACAGCCACACGTGAGCTGCCTCTGCCGCCATGCCCGTCCTGTAACCAGGAGCAGAGTGTGTCACCGGTTTCTTGCCAAAAACCACATTTTCAAGGTCTTCAGTGATGAGGGGTATCAAGGCAATCGTGAACTACAGTTCAACTGCATGAATATTTAGTGTTTCCTTCCAATACTACAAGAATGTTTTTCTTGCATGTTGCATTTATACTGGATACAAAGATGTCTATCACATAATTTCCTACAAACAACCCGGTCAAGCACCTGGATAGGTGTACACTGAATTAGTCACCATCATTCCCATAAAAGGTAAAACAGACTGGTTAAGTGAGCTTACAAGACAAATGCAGGAGTGTGTGTCACAGGTAAGGATGGCTGTTAGCGACTTCCTTAGTCATAATTCTGTGCGCAAAACCATATAGAGCATATGTCATGGTCACTGTCCATCTAGATGAGTGTTGAATTGTACTAATGCTGGAGAAGTTGCAATTAAAAACATTTTCACTCAATGGTAAATATGAGCCCAACTTCTAAAACGAGGTTCCACGTACTTATCTTTCTCATTTGCTGGAGATCACCACGAGCAATCTCTTCTATAACAAGAACAGCTTAGAACAGCAAATTAGAATGACAAAAACTAAAACATAAGTTGGGCTGTTAACCTCATTTTCTGTAAGGACTGTATCCCAACTAGGCTTTCATTGAGGACACAGCAAAAGTCAAGTCCCAGAGGTCATACTGATGCCCACTTTCATCATTCCGTTTTTGAAATCTTCCTCTGCTCCTCCAGCAACATACGGTCAATCTTCTTGCTTTAAATTCAGAATGAAGACATTTGATTTCTACCCCCTGCCCCACGTTGGCTGCTCCAGTTCCCACAGTCCAGTCTGTACTGCCATGCTGTTTGGTGTGCATACATTTTCCATAGCCTTGAGGTTAAATATATTTGCCACCACATAAAGTAGGAAAAGATGTTAAAGTACTTCTACTAATTTGTCTTCTACACATCTTGAAAGCGTGTTCTGAAGGTGCACAGGAGGTGGACTTGTTGGTAACCAGCCCCATTTTACAGCTAAGAAAAAAGAGGTAGAGGAGGAGGAAAAGCCACACAGGTATTTCTGGCTCCTATCCCCATACAAAAAAAATACTCATTTAAAGACAATCATTAATAGATCATTCAGTTTGCAAAAAAACTCTTCAAAGCCATTGAAAGAGGCCTTCACACCATCAGGTAGGTCTGAATAAAGCCAAAAAAAGATGCTGTAAGATAAATCTCAGAATCTCCCACTATTTTCTCCAGTACAGCCTTAATTATTATGGGAAATGAGAAAAGCCAGTGTAGGCTCAATGTTTTTAGTGTACATTTAAGTATTACCTATTGACATAAAACTTTTTGGGTAGGAACACAGAAGGCAAGTACTACAAAAAAACCACAAACCTGTTTCCCAGTGCGGGCTTAGAGCCCAAGTTACTGATCTTCACCTGCTTTTCTCACAACGAAATGAATACTAAAGAATTTGAAAAGGCATATTAAAACTTGTAGTCAAATTACACATCCATTCTCTCTTGTAAAAATTTTCTTGTCAAGAAACAGAATTCCAGAGAAAGGAGGGGAAACTAAACAAGCAAAAGTGTTTTATACGTCACAGGTGTTAAGAAACCAAAAGGTTGATTGTGTTCTGACAATTCCTTTGGGGTGACAGCAGTCACTCACACTCCACCTAGAAATCTCACTTCCCACAGAAGATGCTCTTTTTCCACCATAATAAAAGTTCCTCCCAGCCCCCATTTTTTTTAGCTCTCTAAGGCACAGAGCCATAGGAAACAGGGGCAGCCACACTCTTATCTGAAAGAGGTTCCTTTTTTTTTTTCTGTTGTTGCTTAAAAGAATGAGACTGTCACAAAAAAGTCGACAGGAAAAAAAATAACAGTGTAAAGAGCTTGACTCAATGTCAAGAGATGTCTCAAAATGCAAAAACTGTAGAAATGCTGCAGAACTTAAACGGTTGCTTACAATGATTCACAAAAATGAACTTTTAAAGAAGACACAGGAGTGACAGCAAGACAGTCATAACGTGTCAGGAACTTGCATCACTGGACTTGTAATTGCTACAATATTTCCTATCAAAGTACTTATACTGCAATAATGCCACAGGCAATCACCATTGGCAGAAATACTCCGTGTGTGCGAACAGACAGACAAACAGATGGAGCTTCGAAAGCCACCATTATTCTAAACACGCAAAAATCACACTTTGGAGTAACATGTTGGGGAGAAAAAAATGGTATTTCATAGCTCAGCTCTAACATGTGCTCTCTCAAACGCAATGTGGCGACCCCTAAAGCGCCGGGTTTATCCCGGAGTTTCCATAGTTCGAGCACCCCAGGATCAGGCTGGGCCTTGTCCCAGGAGGCGCCATAGGGGGGGGCCCGGAGCCGCAGCCCCGGGAGAGCGAGAGGGCGCAGCTGGGGGGTCTCAGGCCAGCGCCCGGGGCCTCTCCTCCAGCCCCGAGCTCCCGGAGTCTCACCGAAGGAGAGGATACGGAAGAGCCTGGGGCGGGCCGGTGGGGAGCGACCCTCGGGGGGGAGACGTAGGGCGCTGCCAGGGCCCCTCACGTGCGCCTGGCGGCACTACTGCTTCTG